>JAXDDW010000054.1:2597500-2728682 GCA_034670385.1 Hoplostethus mediterraneus
CGATTCACTCTCAACTTGATGACCATCTTCTGACCGATCTCAGAAACCAACAAGCTTCATTGTTCCCGTTGAACATCATGAAGCCCAGAGGTCTCTCTCAGACCAGACAGACAGATGAGGACTGAGAGTAATCCATTACATCTTCAAGGTGAATCAACTTATAAACCTGGAGACGTTTTATAACTGGAGATGTTTCTGCTTAGAGACCACTTCACCTTCCTCCAGTACCAGGAGGCTCTGCAGGGCAAAGTTTCAGCCTCTCGTCTTTTCCAGGATTACAGTTTTACTCCGTTTTCATCGTCTGGCTGATCCAGAGTCTCTTCTGCCACCGTGATCTTTGATCAAAGCTTCAATCAACTCTGGAGCATTTAGTTGTGTTTGTTTGGTTCAGGTGAGACCGATGCTATTTGAACTCATCTGTCCTCCAAGAGAACTGCAATGCGGTTAGCAGTGAGAACAGCATCCCAACTGGTGGTCTGCGGCCCTGCCCGGGTCCCCAGGATGTTTGAGTTGGGTCAGATATCTCTTCAGGGTTATGACTCGAGCGAGGCTTGGGCTCGGACCTTACGCTAACAATTAACTGATGTCCTGCGTATTCTTTGAAAAGAAACTAATTATTATTATTATTATTATATATATATTATATACATTTCTATCATTGTATTTCATTCGTGTGTTGTTGGAGATGGACAGGGACAAAATAGAAATATGCTGCATCATTTGGTGTAGATGTTCAGATCGGGTTCTGGTCTCAGATTTGGGTTCTGGTTCGGCTAGGGCCTTAAAGTCGGCAGGCAGGTTTGGGCTGCAGACCTCCGATCCCACTACAGGAAACGACCCCACAACGCAAGGTTTCATGGGTAATAAAGAGATGCTCGTATTGTACAGTACCAGTCAAAGGTTTGGACACACTCATAGAAAGGGTTTTTCTTTATTTTTTACAATTTTCCACTATTTTAGAATAATAGTAAAGTCATCAAAACTGTGAAATAACACAAAAGGAATTATGCAGTGACCAAAAAAAAAACTATCTTATATTTTAGATTCTTCAAAGTAGAAACCCTTTGGCATTAACAAGCAAAGAAATTCCACAAATTATCTTTTAAAGGCCACAATCACTATGTGAGTGTTTAAATGATGATTTCATCATTGTGGTTCAACATTCTCCACCTCTAAAGTCTAAATGAAAAATACTTGTTGGGGGTGCATTTCAATTTAATTAAAATAAATTCATACATTGAAAATAAATTCATACACAGGCATCAACTTCTCTAATTTGTCTAAGAACATTTCAAGCATTTAAGCATCAAGCTTTTATATCAAAATGTCATGAGAAGATCATGAGAAACAAAAACAGGTGTGTCCAAACTTATGACTGGTACTGTATTTCTATACTATTTCTGTTCTGTGAACACCAGACAAGGTGAGCAGACCAGTCCATCATAGCTTACAGGGACCTGACTCCCCAAGTGTGTTTCAGCTGCATCCCAATACAAGGTGAACACCCAGAATGCATGTTGAAGGTCAAAGGAGGTCATGGAATAATTCATTTCACGGTCAAACCCTTTATGAACCCTCAGAGTTATTAATTCAGCAGCACTGCGTCGGGTCACACCGCCGTGCTAATGCACTACATGGAAATACACTGCTGAATGTGAGTGTCATTGAGTATGTCCGCCCTTGTATATGCATTTGTCAGACAAGTATAATAGGAATGTGCACTGCATGTATATGTGCATGTGCACTGAAAGACAAACATCTAATCTGTGCAGACTCTCTCAGACTCTCTGCTGAGAGCTGCAGTGATTGTGACGACCTTGGACTCCCGTCAGTGAAACGTCTCTCTGGTTTCCTCTGCTGAAGGAATGTTGCAGTGGTGAAGAGGATCAACAGCAACATACTCAGAGACAGAGAGAAATATGTGGTTCAATGAAGGCTTAGAGGGGAAAATGCTGCTTAGCTGAGTTGAAGTGTCTCTCTTCAGCAGCTTCAGCAGCTTCAGCCCCTGAACAGTCAGGAAGCTGAACAGCGATGCTCGTTCACTTCTGCTCCGGAGCAACATGAAGTTACCTGCCGACTACAACGCTGTGATACTACTCTAACTAGACAAACAATGTGAAGACCTTTCAAGGCAACACGCTGCATTCACTCCCTGAAGTATCCATTGTAGAGGAACCACTTCTTACTGCGTTCATGCAAAACTACTCCTGCACTTTTCCTCCATCGGCAAGAATAGTGTTGCTCTCCTTTCAGCCAGAAACTACAAGTTACCTAGTAAGTTTCTTGAGAGCGATTGGATTTAGTTCTACTGAATAACATCCATGTAATTGTCTGCAGCACTAATGCAGGTCAGATGCATGTAGGGGCACTTTAACAATGGCTACCACTATTTAGTAAACCAGCCGCCACCCGTCACATGCTGCTAACGTTTATCTGCTCTACTCACTCTTAGATAACCAATCATGGTTTTGAGGATTATTTCTGGGTGTTTTTGTCTTGGTGAAGTCTGAGGCCAGAGACGGAGAGACTGTAATTGTGTGATCGTGGCTTGAACCTTTACTTTCCCAAGGTGAGTGGGCAACACTGCTGTTATTACCAGCACCCGGAGCAATTACACCGCGCTTACAGGGAAAACTTTTCTATTTGCCTCAATTAGTCGTGGGAGTGGGAGTTTTCCTCTGGTGGTTCTGGGTGTTTTTGCGTGGGCAGCATTTCCTCCATGTGTCCCAGACCTGGCTCTAGCTGTATGAGTAATGAGACGGAAACATTAGCCATGAAAATCAATAAAGACCCCCTGCTGTGAATGCAGATACGTGTTTTCGCTTTTTAATTTAGTCAAAAGACTGGTTTGCTTGGATCAGCGTTTTTAAAAACCTCAACACTCAGCAGGAACAACCTACAGCATCTTACTTATCTGTCCGTCTTCATGAGGCTCAGCGTTCAGGACGGTGAATTACATGGTACCTGTGATTCAATACTATAAGTACACCAAGTACCTGGACAAAACAAGTATTTGTTTTTGGTGTTTTTTACAAGTTCATTTGAGTATTTACAGATTTTCAAGAGAATATTTACCCTTTATTTTCTTTGTCTGTTTAATTGGTGCATCAGCTGTCAATCACTCTGTCGGACCTCCAGTTGGTCACTAGCCTGACTTCCTGTTCCTGTTTGACCTCTCAGGGCTTCACCCTCTCAGCAGCACAGCTATGGTTAGTGGTTAGTGGTTGGAAGTTGGAAGTTGGTTACTTTGTTAAATGGGTGTTTGTGACTTAATCAACTAATTTCCAAATCAATTTTCTCAATTCAGATTCAGTTTTCTGTCCGAGACACAAATTCTCATCAAATTTTCAACGAGTTCCCGACCGAAAGGTAGCAAGTGAAAATGCAAAAATGATGCAAGCACAAAACCTCACCTGGCTTTTCCTCGGTCCCTCGGTGAGTCTGAATGTGAACTGAGAAACTGAATTTGGAGTTTCAGTTAAAAGTTAAATTCAAATGCAAATACAATCTCTGCTGACTCTAATCTCTTTCCATAGTTTTAAAACTTCTTTCAAAGAGCCAAATTCATCACTCATACTCTAGTGTAGCTGCTCTATCCATTATATTTATCTCTGTATTGGTTGGCCTGGTCACAACACATACAGCCCTGGATGTTTTCTCCATGCACTTGGATGTGTTAAGAGACAAGAGTTTGGTTATGGTAGGAACTATCTCATCCAGCAGAGAAATGAACACTTCTACAACGGCTCTCTGTATTGTCTCAGACCTTCATTCAGCCAGATGAAGGGCAGGGTGGGTTTCTTTAGCTCGCTGACCCAGTTGAATGAAGCACCAGGAGGGGAAGTGCTCCCTCACCACGTCCAGCCCCGTCGTGATGAGACGGGAGGGACTCGCTCGACGTCTTAGTGCAGGAAAGCCTTTCAGAGTGAAACGTTCCAGATCGGCTGCAGAAAAGGAATATTTTTAAAAACTATACGGTCGTTTTTATGCCACTTTCATTTAATATATTGACAGTATGGTGACCTACGGTTAACTTGTTTTAAAGACAGAAGCTTAGACAGCTTTACCAGTGTGGTGGAGGTAGGAACTGTCTCAGACAAACAGCCAGGAGGACAGTTTAGGATGGGTGAGCCTCCACCGAGGATCTGTCTTTACAGCACCGACTTCTTCTTCTCTCGCATTTCAATGGAAAGGTTGTGGTGTTTTTGGGTTCCCACAAGAGCCGAGCCTGTTTCAGCATCGCACGCTGAATTTTAAAAATACATCATCTATATTGCAGGAGCACAAACAAGTTTCTAACAGTCAGATAGCAACAGCAGGAGCAACAAGTAATGCTTCTTCAGGCAGGCGCCTTCTGAATGCTGTAAGGTGGAAAAAACAAAAAAACAACGTTCACAGGCTTTTTCAGAAATCGTGTTCTCCTGCCTGAGCAGTCGGAGG
Source organism: Hoplostethus mediterraneus (assembly GCA_034670385.1). Taxonomy (NCBI): domain Eukaryota; kingdom Metazoa; phylum Chordata; class Actinopteri; order Trachichthyiformes; family Trachichthyidae; genus Hoplostethus; species Hoplostethus mediterraneus. The sequence goes on from JAXDDW010000054.1 coordinate 2,601,941, forward strand.
ATTATTTGGAAAGAAAGGGTTGTGGGATTGGAGGGTGAGAGAGAAAGATGTAAGGAGAGAGGGAATTAGAGACAGATGTAAAGAGCTGTGTTGGATGTTTCCGGATCAAGGCAGCGCTTAAGTTTTATCTGAAGTGAGGGATGATGGGACGGCCTGCTGGGAGGACGAGCAGCGCTGGGTGGTAACGGGTTACGCAGCAACGCAGCACAATAACACGTCAATTAAGACAGACTGGGGGACCAATCAAAAGCTTTATTCAATCAAAACATGGATCAGAGCATCACTGGCAATATTTATCCTGATATCAGGCAACACATTACTGCAACCAGGAAGTAATAATTAAGTAATAGTACTTTTGAAATGAGCAACAATATATATATAAAATAAATATAGCAACTGCTAAAATTTAATTCAATCCACAGCAGAAAGTAAAGTTCAGGTTTGTTGGGGATCCAGGAAAATAATTTCAAACAATAAACATGATAAATAGTAAATGGGTCATTCCGAGATTGGAGAGGTTTTATACAATAAAAATGTCCCATTGTATTGTCCATGTCCCCGTTAGTCCCAGTTAGTCCCTGTTAGTCCCAGTTACTCCCAGTTAGTCCCAGTTAGTACCAGTTAGTCCCTGTTAGTCCCAGTTACTCCCAGTTAGTCCCCGTTAGTCCCCGTTAGTACCAATTAGTCCCCATTAGTACCAGTTAGTCCCCGTTAGTACCAGTTAGTCCCCGTTAGTACCAGTTAGTCCCCGTTAGTACCAGTTAGTCCCCGTTAGTACCAGTTAGTCCCCGTTAGTACCAGTTAGTCCCAGTTCCTCCCTGTCGAGTGAATCCATCCAATGGGGTGGACACTAACAGATACACTGATATTTAAGATGATATGATGATATGATATTTAATCCAGAAAGTGAGAGAAATTGTATTTATTTTGTTATATTTCTAATTGAACTGATGCAATCATGTCCCCACTACTGTTCTCAAGTGCATTCAATGCATTCAAAGGGCTCATAAAACCATTTTTATGTCCAAACCACGTCTGGAGCTTGGATGTGTTTACATGTCAGAGGATTCGTCCTGAAGAGAGAAGCGGCACCGCGGTACAACAGGAATGACCCAAATACAACAAAATGAACATCACACGGTAAACAACAGCCCACGGTCTCCCTGACGAGACCCGGAGAGACGCTCAACCTTGATCCTGTCATCCACGTCCGGCGGCAACAGATGATGATGAGGGGCGATGATGAAGGTTGCGGTCCCTCCTGCAGTGCTGAGCTGAGCTGCTTTGCTATGTGTCTGACTGAAGGAGTGCCATGTCGTCCACCGGGGACCCAGAAGCTTCCCAGAGAGAGAGAGAGAGAGAGAGAGAGAGAGAGAGAGAGAGAGAGAGAGAGAGAGAGAGAGAGAGAGAGAGAGAGAGAGAGAGAGAGAGAGAGAGAGAGAGAGAGAGAGAGAGAGAGAGAGAGAGAGAGAGAGGGGCTTGGTTCAGATGGGGAGGTGGAGACGGGGTCATTTTAGTAGGCCAGGGCTATTTTGGGTTTACGGGGAAACGGCTAGAACAATGTTTCTGCTGCTTTTTATGTCCTTCACCCGTTAATCCTCACCCGACCGAAGGGAGAGAGATGAGGGGAGGAAAGTGGACAGAGAGAAATGGTCAGATTGAAAGAGAGAGAACTAAAGAGCAGTGGAGCACATTGGACAGTGACGAACAGTGTTGTTTAAAGAGTGGAAGAGAGAGCGAGGCCGCGGGAGCACCGGGGCGAACGAGGGGAATGCTAACAAGGCAACGGCATTTACCGACGAAGCTGGAAAACGAGGGAGGAATCAACGCTGGATCAAATTAAAGCCTTGCCGATTGTACTTCTTTCTCTTTGCAGCCTTTTTTCCTCCTTTCATTTCAAGGTTAAAAACAAAAGAGCTGAGGTCAAATAAAAGAGGACGAAAGAGGCGATGGGAAAAGAAACAACACAGGAGGAACTTCACAGGGAATTTGAAGTCTGTCAGTTTCAGTGCCGTATAAAAGGAGGAAGCTCGGAGGTGAGACGCGACGTTGAGCTTTGATCTCCGGTGAGACGCCATCCGCTGAACGTTCACATCAAAGAGACAAAGAGAGATAATAATTCAATCAGGATATTTCTGCACAACAGAGAACGCAGTGGAGTCACGCAGAGCAGACGCTTCAAATGACACCAGAGAAGAGGTGTCGCTCGCTCTTCGTTCTTCAGTCAGACGGGGAGATGATTGGCGTTTCAGTTCTGCAGGATTCTGTTGGCGACAGAAATAATCTGATTGATCGAGTTAACCTCCGATGAACGGAGTCAAATCAACAGCAACAACAAGTTAGCAAACTGGTGAACTGACACGGCAAAGAAGGAACTTTTTGCTGTTTAGAAAAGCTAGCTAACCTACTAACCTAGCTAGCTGCCATTACGGCCACTAGCCTTCATAATGTTAGCTAGCTCTTGTCTTACCCCTTACATTCTTCACTGTGCTTCAGTCTAATGTTGCATGGCAAAAAAAAGCAGTGGTTCTTTGGCTCCGCCCATTAAGGGTTAACTTAAATGGGTTTTTTTCATTAGTTTCTCCTGAACATTGAAGAAATATCTGCCTGCAGCACCAATGCATGATGGGGGACTTTTACGATTTCTGCCACAAGTTGTTGGTTGCTAAAGCTTTTTTGACAGATTGCATCTAATCGAACTTAAAGCGTACTTGACAATAACAACAAGCCGTTTGAAACACAGTCCCAGCTGGGTGTTATCTACTTTTCTGATTCTCACATTCGATGGAGAGGCAGATACAGTAATGGAAGCAGACCAGAGCAGCAGCAGCCTCATGAATCATCCCAAGCCTCTGGAAGGACGTACAGCCGCTTTCAGCTATTATAGTTTTACATTTTGCATCAACAATCATACAGGAAGAAATCCATGGTAGAAGAGGCAGAGACACCAGTTTCTCCACCAACAGTAGCCTCAATAGCCACATCCCCGTTCGGCCCTCGCTCTTCCCACCCTCCACCAAGGTTCATCCAGTTCCCTCACCCAACAGAGATCCAGGCCTCCCCCCTGGCCCTTCTCCCAGACTCCTGCTGTCGGCATCACCAGGACCATGCTGCTCTTTATTTACTCCACTCCCCGGGAAGCTGTCAATGTTAATTTGATAGGCTGGAACAAAACAGGAGCATCTGTGGGACCGGGCAGGGCTTCAGAGCGGCCAACATCACGGTGCAACTGGCGCAGACGGCCCAGCGTGGTCTGGACTAGCCTCATCTAGCCTGGACTAGCCTCATCTAGCCTGGACTAGCCTCATCTAGCCTGGCCTAATGTGTGCCTATGTGCATGTGTGTACATTAGATAGTAAAGCAACAAAGAGAATGGGAAAACGAAAAAGAGAGGGAGGGGATTAACGACCCTTTGACCTTTTCAACAATTCCATCTGAAGACGAGTCGTCGGGGGGGCTCAGCTGGTTCTGCCTCGCTTTGTGATTCATCTATGAACTCATTTTTGCTTCAATCTCCTCTCCTGTCCTGTGCAGGGGAGATTTTCCTCGACAGGCCGGCCTCCTGCCTGTATCAGACACATTTCATACTGCGCTCTATAATGAGATCCATTGAGGAACCGCAGTAACAAGGACAGGACTCATTGGCATTGCTACCAGTCGCTCTTAACGCCTGTTGAAGTTGTTCATTCTCACCGTTTTAGTGTGCTGACAGCAGAAGCACCGTCCCTTCCCTGAGTATCAGCCAATGACAGATCATGTTCTATATTATATCCTACAGATTAATAAAGAAGGATGTCGCCATGCTCGTGTCCCATTGCTGATTGGAGCCAATGAGGTTGTACTACCAGACGGGGCATGCGGCCACACCGGGCTACAGCTCTCTGTCCATGCATTTCCATCCTACTTAGTTTAACCTCATGGTTTGTTGCTCCATTGCACTGCTGGACTCACCCTGGACTGGAACCTAATGACTAATTGCACATAGTGAGAGTATGCTTTCATGTCTAGTGATATGTGTAGTCTATTTTATGTATCAATGCAATACAATACAATATACTTTATTGTCCCCATGGGGAAATTTGTCTTGGACTCAAGTGTTTGCACACATATAACTGCCTCCATAATAAAAACAAACAACATATAACAAGCAGCACATACTGTAGTAAATCAACACCAATTCCACATATTGCACATTCCACATATTGCACATATCAACCAGTGATAAGAACACCATGGAGCTATTGAACAACCCCTACATCAGCACTTAGCGGTTCTCTGCTTTTCTGTTTCCATAGCTTTGACAGTAGATCAACACCATCTTTCACCAAACTTCACCTAACTCCAAGGTGATGTAGGTAACACAGCGTCGTGAGAACTAACAGAATTGCTGAACGAAATATTTAATTTCCTGCGTTGATTTAGCTTCTACAGTCACAGTGCTACTTCCTGGTCTGTGAACGCACCACGCACCAACCTTCTACCGTACTGCCTGGTGGAGGAGACACACTGGATTTCCCTCATACAGGAGTCTTAAGGTCTGGAGGCCTGAAGACGTCTTGTGGATGAGTGGCAGCAGCGTGGTGATGGAGGAGGTGTGTGTGACAGGCGGTGATGCAATGTGGATTCAATGATTCAACACGATAAAAGCCAATAAATAAACACATTGTGATTTTGCTGCTGCTGTAGGTGGGTCAGTGTAGTGAAGTAGTGAGCAGCAGTTTCATAGTAAATATTACTATTGGAAAAGAAATCAATCCATCCTCCCGTTGTTCTGGCGGTAAGTCAGGTTGGAGTTGTTATGGCAGCGCTGACTGGCAGGCGCAGCTACTCAGTGCATGTTATCTTCTGCGATAAACTGACTGAAATAACTTTTCAATTCTCCGAATCTCCTTCAAATCAGATCCCTGGGACAACCTGGATCCCCGAGGGTGAGGCTGGCTCTCCGTCTTTACCTCTGTCTCCCCCTTTTACTCTCCCCCAGTCGTCTTGTGTGGGATGATCAAGGTTTTAATCACAGCAGATTCAGAGCATGTGGGGTTCGTAATGATGATGTCTGTTTTTAAGGAGACAGATAGAAAGAGTTCAAACAGGATGAGGAAGAGAAACCGGAGCAGAAGACATGCAGAGAAACAGCAAACTAGAACCACGGTGGGGGAATGTCACTACTGAAAACAAGGATGTGTTCACTGTTCCACCATATTTCTACACTTTACTATTAATTCTTATGTAGTGAATTTGTTGTTAAAGGTACAATAAGATTTTTACTGTCCCATAGTGGACTGACTGGGTTTCTACTACATTTTCAACTGCCCAGCGATGGAGGATGATGGAGGACGATGGAGGACGATGAGAAGGATGGAGATGGAGGACGATGGAGGACGGTGCTACAGACGAGTGACCGGTGCCTCAACACATTTCATTCTCCAGCCAAAATATCAAATGACAAAGCAGTATCATGATCATGATCTTGCATGGTGATGTATTACCTTCGCCTCTTCGCTAGATATTTCGGTTGGTGGTAGCTAGCTTACGTGTCTTACTGACTTTATTCTTTATGTCAACATGAACAATACTCACACACACACACACACACACACACACCTAGCTAATACAACGTCTAGTGAATGCACATCCATTACTGCTCCTCAGAAAATGAACTTTCAAGGCATTAAACTCAACACAATACACTCTAATACAGCATACACTGGACACACACCCCAACATACAGTACACACACACACACACACACACACACACTTTCATTTCATACCTATCAAAACCAAAATACACTCAACGCTCCACAGACTAGACTTCAGATCCATTACTGAATGTTCTCTGCTGCAGTATTGTGTGTGTGGTGGTCACAGCTGAGGGCCGACGCTGGCCTGTGAAATTCACACTCAAACCCCGATGAGCTTTCCTGAAGCATGGAGGACAGAGATGGAGGTAGAGAGATGGAGGAAGGTATAGAAGAGAGAGAGAGAGAGATAAGGAAGGCATTGGGTGAATGTGTGTGTGTGTTTGGAAACATGCTGGAAGGATCTGAGACGTCTTATTCTTTATGAAACATCCAAACCTCAACAACAACAAGAAGATGTTTCAGTGGCCTTGTAGAAAAAAAGACCTAACAGGCCGAACTGTCCTCATTCATAACAACAAGATGATCCAACTTGTAATGGTTAATCAGATGGACTGGACCCTTACAGATACAATAACAGTCCTACCATGTGATGATGATGCAGCCTGGATCAGCAAGGCACGTTTTTCATTCGCATCAGTCAAAAACAAAGTTGCATGAGTTGTTTTTGTAACTGCTCTAACCTCGTTTCTGTTTAGTTGATGAAAAAGATGAAAGATGTTTGGAGGGTTTATCAGCGGTTCTCGTGAAACTCAGATCGGGCCTTACTAGGAACCTGCATGGCCACAGCATCGAGTAGTGCTGCTCTGAAAATACATCCATTAGTTTCAAAAGAAAACTGCAGCTGCGTTATAGAAAGACCAACTAATGTGAACTGAAGAGCTCTAATAGCCTGGAAGAGGGTTTGTGTTGCAACCTTGCACATTTCACATTTTACTACAGCAAAGAGCCAGCGTCCTGCTCATGATGTGGATGTGAGAATCCACCTAGACAGGTCTTTTTTGCAGTCCACTATCCCACGCTGACCCCACGTTGGACTACATGGTGGTTGATCGATGCTGTCCCCATAAAAGAGAGAATTGTACTGTAAGTAAAAGCTGTGATAAAAAGGAAATCACCTCCACAAATGTTAAAGGAACAGTTCACCCCAAAACGAGACGAGACCCCACATCAGTCCAAACCACCAATCACACAGCGAGTTAGTAGCAGTACGACTGACGTTAACAGTTAACCGTCTTTCAGCTCTAGATAAGCACATTTCTCCAAACAGTGTGTTTTGTAGTGAGAGTCCAACATGACCTTCTCTTCACCGTCACTGATGATGCTTTGTTCCAGAGTGAACAGTCACTGACAGCAGAGACCAGAGCTTTGTCACTGAAGGAAAACAGGGAGATAATAAGGTAAATATTGGACTTTTCATTTGGCTCCATAAGCTGCATATGAGATGTTTGAAGGACATTTTATACTTTATGGACTTGTAGAAAGTTGGACAATGGTCAAACATGTGGGAGAAGGCTGGTATGGAACTACGGGGGCTAACTCTTTGTGTTTAACCCTAACCCTAAACCTAACCCTAATACCTAACCCTAATACCTAACCCTAACCCTAACCCTAACCCTAACACGAAAGATGTTTGGAAGAGGAAGAGGGTCTGGACTTCCGGTCCAATTTTGATTTGGAACTGGACTCCAGCTCTGGGGAGGAGGTTCCGTTCCGGGGGGAGCGGGACCGGACCCCGACGACCACAGTCCCTGGCGGCTTGCGGTCCAATGTGGCGGTCTGTGTCCCAGAATCCATTGATCCCCTGTCACAACCTGACTCAGACATGGGCCTGCACCCTGTAGTCACAGGGGGGGCCCAAGGACAGGGGCAATCTGGTGGCCTGGAAACACCTAGGGGGGAACCTGAGGAGGAGGAGGAGGGGGAGGTACTAGGGGACACAAACATGGGGGTACCAACCCCGGAGTCCATCGACCCTGAGTCACAACCTGAACCAGAAATGGGTCACCAACCTGCAATCCCAGGGGGGGCCCAGACACAGGGGCAATCTGATGGCCGGGGAGCACTTGAGTGGGGGGAGGTAGAGACAGCGGAGGAAGTATCTGCAGGGGAGGAGAGGGCAGTTAATGCTGCGACTCAACCCTCCCTACAAAAACCGACTAGACATCAGAATACTTACCAGAAGTTGGCCCAATGGTCGCTGGCAGGTGGGGAGGCCTGTACTAGTGGTGGGGGATTCAAACCTGGCACGGATCCCCGAATACAACTTCCCACTAGGTACAGGTCGACAGCTTCCCGGGAGCCCAGATTCACCATCTGAAGAGTCTCCTGGGGGCATTGACCCCCTGCCAGCGAACACAAAAGGTCATCTTGTCGGTGGGGATTAATAACTGTTGGAGAGGTAACCAAATAGATACCATTCAAAAACAGTTCCGCCAGTTGGTGTTCACTGCAAAGAAAACTTTCCCTCAGGCGGAGGTTTTTATACCTTTAATGCAGATCTCCCAGAAATACCCTCCATCTGTGCAGGCGCTCATGGAGGAGACGAACCGCTTCCTCCACGCTACTTTTAGGACCCTAGAAGGGGTTGAGGATAGATTTTTTAAGGTGAAATCGGATGATCCGATTCACTGGACGGGGGAAACGGCCTCCAGACTTTTTAACATATGGATGCAGCAGTTAAACTTAGGGCGGGGGTACTGAAAACCCTCACCCCTGAGACATCAAACATTTTAAATTTGGCACTTACTTTTAGTCTTTCGGAGGCGGAGAGGATGCTCCTGGAAAAAGGGCTTCTTTTTATTCCAACGCCGTTGGCAGTGGATAGGCAGGGCCTGAGGAGGGATCTCCATCTATACCACCGTCGTCTGAAGCTGCTGGACCACTTCGGGTACCATTCTGACTCCCCCCGAGAACCCTTCACGCAGCCCTCTCTTTGGGAACCTGGTGAGGGAACGATATCGGACCCCATCAGGGACCTCATTAGGGAGGATGTGGAGGGGCTCGGGAGGGTGTCTTGCCGGGTGCGTCCAGCCAGCAATCTGTCTGGGGAGGAAAGGAGGGCCTTAAGTAAATTAAAAAACAATATCGATATTGTTATTAAACCTGCGGACAAGGGGTCGAAAATTGTAATCCAAGATAAAACACATTACTTATTAGAGGCGCACCGCCAACTTAAAAATAAAAAACACTACTTACCTCTTGAAAACTCCATTCAGGGGGAAACTCAGAGTCTGATCCGTAAGATCCTGGACGACCTGAGGGAGGAGAAAGTTTTAAGTTGTAAACAGAGGAATTATTTGTATGGGGAGGATCCACCTCGTCCGAGGAAGTTTTATCTTCTACCGAAGATCCACAAGGATCCCGAGAAGTGGACGATCCCCCACCAAGTGCCTCCGGGCAGGCCGATAGTTTCAGACTGCGGGAGCGAGTCCTATAGAGTAGGCGGAGTTTTTAGACTTTTATCTTAACCCCTTGTCGCAGAAGCATGCTAGTTATATTAAGGACACCTATTCTTTCGTAGACAGAATTAGACGAACGGAGTTCCCCCAGGGTGCATTTTTATTTTCCATTGACGTCGATGCCCTATACACCAACATTAACACTCACCTGGGCCTGAAGGCAGTCAGAGGGGTCTTCCAGCGCTATCCGGACCCAAACAGACCGGATGAAGCCCTCCTGAGACTATTGGAGTTGGGCCTTATAAGAAACGATTTCGAGTTCAACTCTAAATTTTACCTCCAGGTCCATGGTACGGCAATGGGGAAGAAGTTCGCTCCCGCATATGCTAACATCTATATGGCGGATTTCGAGCGGACTGTCTTCCCCAAATGCCGCATGCGACCTACACTCTACCTGAGATATCTCGATGATATCTTTGGTATCTGGCCCTACACAGAGCCGGAGTTTAAGGAGTTCATCTCCACCCTGAACGCCCATCATGAGGCCATCTCTTTTAAATATGAGATACACCCTGAAAAAATCAATTTTTTAGACACAGAGGTGTTTGTTTTAGATGGGACAGATGGCAAACTGGGGCTCGGAACGAGGGTTTATTTTAAGCCGACGGACACCCATGCTCTGCTGCACAGGTCCTCATACCACCCTAGGCATACCTATAAGGGGATCATAAAGTCCCAACTGATTAGGTTTCGCCGGATCTGTGCGGCGGAGGGGGATGTCCAGTCGGCGACCCGGACCCTCTTCCGGGCCCTAGGGCCGAGGGGGTATAGCAGGTCCTTCCTCCGGAACATCAAAACCGAAGTCGGCGAGATGTTCCGGGAGGGGGGCTTTTTATCTGCAGATACAAGGGGGAATAAGAAACTGATACCCTTCGTGTCAACGTACTCACCGGCCTCCATACAGGCGAACGTCTTTATGAAAGCCAACTTCAGGGCAACTCAACAGAGTGTAGATCCGCTTCAAGATTACAGAGTGATTGCAGCCTATAGAAGGAACAAAAACATTAAAGATCTTCTGGTTAGGGCATCTATTAGTAAAGAGCGACATGACAATTTTAAAAGTTTTTATAAACAAACTAAATACATTACAAACCAGTATACGGGCCAGAGTGCGGCAGTGGGAGGTTCCTTCCAGCTGGATTCCACAAACCTAGTATATGGGATAGAGTGCAGTACTTGTCACAAATGGTACATTGGACAAACAAAGAACAAATTAAGAGAACGTTTGAAACAACACTTATATTGTATCAAACGTACAGTGAAAACCAATGTACTGTATGTGCACTTTAGGGATCACGGCTGGGAGAACCTCCGTATTTCTGGTCTTGAGGCGGGGACAAGCTGGTCTGGGAGAAAGAGACTGTGGAGGGAACATCAGTGGATCACGAAATTAGATACGATCCATCCAAATGGCCTCAATGAAGTCTAAACAAATACTTACCTGGGGGGGGTGGAGGGGTCTTTAGGGAAAGGAACAGATCCTCTTATTTATTTTTTTTAACTTTATTTATTGGTGTTGTTATTTATATGTGTGTGTATACATGTATGAGTACATGGATTAATGTACGTAATATTTCTCCTATGCATGTTTTATTTGAAGCACTTAATTTCTGGCACTTATAATCTGTTCCTTTCTTGGACTTCCTTTTTGACTCCCAGAGTGGTCTTCCAGATAATGCTTGTTTTTACTTACCTGCTTTTAACCTGTCGGAAACCAGAGTCCTGGCCTTACTTATTACTAAGTAAACTTACCTGAAACCGGAGATCCTTGGATTGTTGATGGTGGAGGGAACCGGAACCGCCCGGAGATCTAAAATGAAAAAGAAGAGCAGAAAAAATAGGGTTTTAGTGTGCCCGTGCATCCTGCCTGTGCAAAACAGGTAGATGTTCTTATTCCCCTATCCTAACACCTAACCCTACTAACTCCAGTGGTGTTTTTTCTGACACGGGGGTGAGTAGATAATGGCTGGATTTTCATTTTGTGGGGAACTATTCTTTAAGACATTTCTATGAAGGAGGTAAATGACAAGCTACGAAGCCCCGGAGATGACATAGAGGATTGTTTTTTTTTTCGTGACAAAAAAACCCCAATCCTCTATGTCACCTCCGGGGCTCCGTAACAAGCAAATTCAGTCTTTTTGTTATACTACAGACTTACACAGTATGCTCTTAAAGTGCAAAAAACAAAGTGCATCTATTATACCTTCAAAATAAAATGTGTAGATCATTTAATTGTGTTTAGCACTGATAGTGATTCATCAATGTTTCCAAATAGAAACACCTGTATGTAACCTTACATAAAAACCTGTATGTACGGGAATGCATGAGAGAGAAATGTTTCACACCCTAACCACAGTTTTATTTGCCTAAATCTAATCTAGACCCCAAGTTGTTTTACTAGGCTAATCCTAACCGTTAGCTAACCCTTTCATGTGCACAAGAGAACATGATGTGGACAAGTTGCACTGTTGTCACATAATCCTGTCACGCCAGAGGAACTCAATCTTCACACAGCGTAATCTGAGTTTCAGAGCTCTTCCATGAGCCTGGTGAACGTGACAACATCAACACTAGCAGTCATAAAGTGTATTTGGCCGATGGGCAGTGCATGTCTGTGTAACTGTTGACAGTGCTCATGCATGTTAGCAATAAAGACAGTCCCAGTAAACCAGCGACTCTGTTCCTGCCCACACTGCTGCCTGCAAAGTTGGTGCACAACCCTGTAATAGAATATAGGCATGGTTAAGCCTGTTTATGTCGGTTAATCCTCCCAATGTTACCTTCCTCCAAGGCAGATAGAGAGAAAGGGTGAGGAAGAAAAGGATGAAGAAAGAAAGATGGAGATAGAGATAGAGAGAGAGAGAGCTCCAGGCAAACAGCGCAGGACTAAGCGGGTGAACCTGCGACCCAGAATAATCCTCTTGGCCAGGCGTCCGGTGAGGCAGGATGTTTCCTCTCTCTCCTTGACACAGATCTCAGATCAGCGTTCGTATCGCTGATCTGTGTTATGATGTGGTAAAGAGTCTTCAGAGCGTGATGATGCAAGAGACGTCAATTTGCATGGTTTTTAAAGCGGCGTGGCTGTGAGAGTGGACGATTCCTCCTCCGCTCCCCGGTGTGTTTCTGTCATGATCATCCGTTTAACAGCGTCGCGGTGGAGAGACGTGACTGGAGGCTCGCTGGTTTGAACCCCAGAACCGACTGAGAAACGATGTCCTGTCCCTCAACAGCTAGTCTGATCACTTCACATCCAAGCACACGTGTTAATTAAACTAAACTATTAAATGAAACATGTACATATTTTAAGAATTTGTGTGAACATTTTCTGTTCAGTTTCAGTTCATTCAGTTTTTACTCATTTATTCACGCTCTCGCTGCAACAACAATTTGATATTTATTGTAATGAAATTCCTCCGTTTTAGGTCTACCCTGTGTGTGTGTGTGTGTGTGTGTGTGTGTGTGTGTGTGTGTGTGTGTGTGTGTGTGTGTGTGTGTGTGTAAATCATTTGACCCTTTAGATGAAGCGGCTTCACTCAGACTGGAGATGAGACGTCACATGTAACAGATCAGATCATGAATGAACACTTTGATTGTCAAATCATGAATCTCATGGGAACTTGAACAAATGACAGAAAACCTCTGATACCTCCGGCTGGAGGCTGGATGACTGTAGAGGAGATAAATGGCACCTTGTTGAATCTCAAAGCCAATATTTAAACAGCCATTACACAACATTTGGCTCACACCCGGCCAAATATGGACGTCCTCACTAGAGCACTCGATGAAGGTTTTCACCAGTCTGCTCTATCATATCACTCATTTAATAAAAGTCGGCCGAAGACCGAAGACAGTAAAGACAATGAATGGACATGAAGCTGCTGTCTTCTGTTTATTTGAAAACTGCATTCATAACTGAGGAAGGAAGCAGTGGCCACAGAGGAAGACCCCTGCAGGACAGTTCTTTGTTAAAGGCCATCCATTAGAAACACTTCAGTATATTGTAATGCAACACATACTGCAACTCTAGTGTCTCTTAACCAACCAGCCAACTAGTTATCAGACCATTCCTTGGACGTTCAGGCAGAAAAACAGAAAAAAATAAGTAGTTCAGTAGGAAATGGGCCTTCGCTGCATGTGAGGAACAATGTGGTATGAGAGGGAGGATTGTTCTCATCAGGCTGAAATGGTCTCAGCTGCAATAAGGGCCAGACAGCGTGACTGTCTTCACGGGTTCTTGGGCGTTGGCAGAAAACAGTGTCAGTAAACCGAACATGTTTACCAACCTGAGGCAGGTTTTGTATTTCACAAAATACAAGTTTCGATTCGTCAGAAGATTTCCTGCTAGTGACCCGACATACCCGACACCTGATCAGAAGGGCGCCTCCAACCTGGCGTCTCTCTTTCACCGGTATCTTGTCATATGTTTACTTCTGAGTTATGATTCCCATTTCCCTGTGATTCTCCAGTACGACTCCGGTCCCTGCTCTCTGAGGACGCCGTCACAACGCAACTCAGCGGCGGCCCTTTTGTTCCCGCCACCTCGACCCAACCTGCTGCTGTTGAGGCGTTTCCTCTTCCCACAGTGATTCATTTACTTTCCAAGATTTACTCCGTTGGAGCCAAGTGCTGCCAGAGTACAAGATTTACTGTCTCCCAGCAGTTGGATATCACTCCAACTTCCTCTAATGACAAACATGTTGCCGTCCACAAATCAGACATCCTACAGGCTCACATCTGCCCATCATTCATAAGCTGTGTTTCATTGAACTAGTTTCAGATGAAGATGTGTTGCCACCTACACAGAGTTGAGTTCCACATTTCCCCATCACCCACAAGTTAGCAGCTGTACCAGATGTTTCCTGAGACATCATTCCTGTATGTTCAGTTGATTTCTCACCCTTAGGAATCAAGGAATCAAGGAATCAAGTCTAGTTTCATAGCTGAACAGCAGAGAGGTGCTACTGGAAGATTGTTCATCCTCTCCAGAAGCAGCAGTAGGTTTCTCCTCTCGTTCAGTCATGACTTCATCTGTTCAGGCACTAGAGGTCACGAACCCAACCCCCCCCCTCCACCCCACCTACCCCCAGATTAACTGAGGTCACTTCCTGTTGGTACCTGGGAGGCCCTTGGCACTGACACCTTTCCTCCTGCATAATAGATGTCTTCCACTAGAAATGAACTAATCTACTGGAACTGAATGTAATGAACTAACCCTACCTGCTGGGGGGGGATTGAAAGAGGGAGAAAAAGACAAGAGGGTGCTGTCTATTTTTACATGGAGTTTTAACCTCCACATGCGTGGACATCGCATCACATTTTGGGTTGTCTATACCATAATACAACGACATCATGTCAAAAGATGATGCTTAGTTTTTATACTTATCAGGTCCCAATAAGCCCAAATAGCAAAGAAATTAAAAATGCATACCAAACAAGAGCTTGGGTCTTAGTAGGTTAAAGGGGCGAGGCAGATGTATAGACATATATATATAGAGAGAGAGAGAGAAGGGGGAGAGGGAGATTGAAAGAGGTACAAAGAGAGAGAGTGAAACAATGAGTGAGAGAGATTTAAAACATTTGAAGTGGGAGGGAGGGACATAAGACTGCAATCTAGTTTTACCTTGAGATTTCAGAAAGGGGGAGACAGAGAGAGACAGAGAGAGGGGGGGGGGGGAGGTGATAGATGATGCAATCTACACTTCAATTTACTTCAGTTGAAAACAGGGAGAGAAAAACTAGACGGGGGAGAATGAGGGGGGACGGGGGAGGACCGGCTTCTTGCTTCTTTGTTGGTTAACATCTTTGTCGGCGTGGAGAACGATTACGAACATACGATCCTGGTGGTTTGTGATAGATGACAGAGACGTGACCGGTGGATCCCGATAGATCCCAGTGGATCCCCCAGTCCAGTTAACCTCACTCTGGTTCTGTTCAGTCTGCTGGTCTTCCTTGTCTCCCTTGTCTGCCAGCCTTCCTGGTGCTGCTCGGCGGTGTGCAGATGAACCTTGTCATCATCCCAGAGTACATCCTCTCTTGTCCTTCGCTCATGGAAACAAACAACCTCCTCTGAGGATAATGATGTTTACACTCCATAGGACAACGAACGTGAACGTGTTAACAGCCAATCAGATGACTCAACACGGTGACCACGGCGGTAGCTGATGTGTTTGATCGCCACGGGGGCTCACGGTCATGGAAATGCCACTAACAGCCGCTGGACCCATCCTCTCAACATCAGGGTCTCTTCAAGCCCACGGTGGAGATTGGCATTTACACTGAGAGTACGTATAGATTGTGATGACGTCCCATTGGAGGCAGCAGGGTCGCGTGGCGAGGGGGGAGGCGGTCCTTCAGGCCTTCAGCGGCAAGCATCCGTCCTGCTGAAGTGCCCTTGAGTAAAACCATGGCCCCATGCTGTGACCTCGCCATGGAGCTGGAGAGGTTTCTCCTTCAGTATTATTTATATTACATTGTGACCGTTAGCGGTACGCCACTAGATGTACCACAGTAACAGCCATACTGCATCAGACGAGTGATGTGAAGCTGAACTGTATTAGTTCTGTTGTAGCGTCACACACCCCGCCGAGGGAACGCCCCTAAACTGCAATAACGTTGAGTGTGGAGGAGCTGAGTTAGCTATGATAGCAGATGGGCCATGGGTTAGCTCTCCCGTGGGCACGGTGTTAGCTTACTGCTCTCTGTGCATGTATTTACAGAAGACAACATCAACTACACCGAGTAGAAGACCTGGATCCACTTCATCAGGCTCGGCCTGCAGCGCTCAGCACAACCTGGTTCTGAGTGATGAAGGTATTAGATCAGGTTAGTAGGACTAGTTAATACTAGTCTACTTAACTAGATTAACTTGGTAGCAGGGGTCTAGATAACAACTGTAAGATTATATTGTGCTCACCAACTCTTTCTTCTTGTTTTGGGAGGCCTCATTGAGGGAGCTGGTTATCCTGAACAGCTCTAAGGGCTAGCAGGGCTCTGGGTTCAGGGAGGAACTGATCTGAACACAGAGGACAATAACAACCACATGGGGGGTAAATAAATTAGAAGTTCATCCACCATATCTTTAGATTTACTGAGAAGATTGTCAGCTAGCTACTGGCACATTTTACATTGACAGTGAAAGTTTAGTCGATGAAAGCAATCATAACAATTGAATCTTGTACATATGGACTCCTCTGGTGTTTTTATATTTGCAGCTTTGCTGTTTAAATACGTAATACTGTATTTCCTGCGTGGTCTAACCTAAACAGACAAAAAGATCTTGGGCCATATGAGAGATAAAGCAGAGACGTTCAAGTGCTCAGTGGACAGATTAAAGTGAAAATCGTACACAGGTTATGTTTATTTCATCGACTGCTAGCCAGATTTATTTTTCCTTCTGATATGAGTTTGGACACGTCATGCTTCCTGCTCTCAGTCAACACAAAGTACCTGTGACGACCACGTCTGTAATCGTCTTTTGAGAGCGAGTGTACGTTTTTCCACTCTTACTACTACAGCTTCCACCGGGGGAACCACAGGTGTTGTCGATTACATGCTGATGCATCCGACCACCTGCTGCGCTGCATCAGCCCCATTCAGCAGTAATGCGTAGCTGAGCTGGATGAGAGGCCAGAATCAATCAGCTAAATGGAGCCATGACGGCATGAATGTGTCCATCAGCAGCGAGTAACTACTCAGCTCAGTGCATCACCCAACATCATGCTGGACACTTTCTAGTATGTGACACGTGTATCTGTGTTTTACTGTGTTAATGGGACCTTTAAAAGAGGCTTTAAATCAATTGGTTTCATCTGATAAGTTACTAGGTTTGTGTGGTTTTGTCTCGGCAAGACAATACAATACACCAAGGCCGTCTGGAGCCTCTTTTACAGTACAATGCAGGCCTTTTGGTTGCCTTTAATCAATTGGAAATTAGCACAAGAGACATAGTGTTCACAGGTCTAGAGGAAGGTGAGACAGAACTACTTCCACTCAACTCAATTAACATAGGGAGACAGACAGAGGCTGAGGGGGATGAAAGGGTCTATGTAAAATATCACATGGATGTCTGTATAAAGGAACTGTAGGAACTGTTCTTCAGATTATCCTCGTAGGCAGAGATGCTGCCGGATATTTCTCCCTTTCAGCGCTGAACTGTATTAAATACTCATTGAATCCTGAGACGTAGTTTGTTGCTGCTTTCTTCTTACGTTCATCACCACAACCAAGAAATAATTCCTAACACAGCCAAAAATCGAACAAAGTAGAAGATGACCTCCACATGACTGTTGGTTTACCTGCCAAAGTGACTAGCAGGGCAGACAAACTAGACAGCATGTACCACTGTTTTGCTGGTGGCTGGTGGTCATTTTTTTTTTACAAAATAAGTATATGTATCCCAAACTCATTTCAGAGGACATGGGTGAAGCTCCTGGGTGTAGAAGCTGTTTTCCAGGGATGTGTTTACCTCGGGATGCTGCTGAACTACAAAGCAGCAGGCAGGTCAGATCAGGAAGGTAATCATCTGATCTGAGCCTGAAGCTGCTGTTCTACATGACGGCTTCCCCCACGGCGAAGCAGATCCTTCCTAGAACTGGAATGGAGCGTTATAGAGAGCACATCAAACGCACCAACAGATGTGTGTGTGTGTGTGTGTGTGTGTGTGTGTGTGTGTGTGTGTGTGGAGGGGGTGGTGGTTTGCGGGGACCTCAGGAGACTCTACCCTGAGACATGCCTTTGAATGTTACCTGAATCAAAACTTGAGGTAAGCACGCCTTTCTGAAAAATGTATAATGAAGCGCAGGAATGCGTGGAGGACCTCAGGAGTCCCTCCACACCGAGGCAGGCCTTTGAAGATCCTTTTGGACTACACTCTCATTCACTTCAGTTTACCAGCGATTGGCTTTTCCAGGGGTTTCCTTTCAGTCTTTACACACACAACTCCCATTTATTTCTACTGGGAGATCACAGTTTTCCTGCCTTCTGTGTGTGTGTTTTTTTTTTTTTACCCTTTCACAGCCCTAATTACCAATGGGTATGCACTGAGGCAAACATGTCTATTTGGAAACGCAGACTCTGCAGGAGCAACACGATGGGGTTTGTGCAGGTGAATTACCTGAGGAGGCTCTTCAGGCACCGCCGAGCCTTTGAAGATCCCTTTTGGTTTACGCTCTCATCAGTGGAAATGCATTCGCAGTCTGCAGGCATGAATCACTGCTCACACAGGAACACAAGGCCTGACGTACAGCCCATAGCTCATACTGATGTATCAAGCATGGATTCAGATGGTGCATTTTCTCAGTCCTAGTTTGAGTTTAAATATTCCATATTTTCCTCATATTTTCTCCATGAATCAAAGTTTCACACAGCAAGCAGAACATGGACATGAACATGGAGGGTTTAATGCAAAGCACCTAACAGTACCATGAGGGCATTTTTAGCATTGGTGGACACAGTGAGAATGAAAAACGTAACCCTGTTAATGGCATTCTCTACCCATCAAGCTAGACATTGAGATGTTTGAGGATATCATGTTCTAGTTCTTACACTTGGTTGGCATCTGAAGAACGTAAGGTCCTGATGTGTAGTCCACATTGATATACTGTATAGTTATTTTAACTGCAGAGTCTAATGGTGTCTATTCGCAGGTCTCACTGGGATGTTTTCTCAGACATGTTTAAGTTTACATCTTTTCTGTTTGTATGTCACGGAGGTCCACGCCAGGCTAGCTCTCAGAGGGATCGTCTGACAGATTGGCCATGAATCAGAGTTTGCTTCACTGTCTGCTCCCCCCTCCTCCTCCTCAGCCATCTCTCTCCATTCCTCTGCTGTTCAATGACACACAGAGAGGAAGGCTAGTGAAGCACTCGGTTGCTCTGGGGAATCACACATTTTCCCATTTTCATTCTCGGGGAATCCATGAGGTTAATAAGCGTTACAGGGTGATGCTGGGGAAGAGAGGGGAATCAATAACCCAATAGAAGGTGGTCAAGAAAAAACAAGGTGTCCTCCGGTTGTGGTACACCTGAACTGATTGAATCTGACATGTTTTATTACCAGCTTTGGCATGCTGCTCTGCAGATCACCACCAATTAGGACCAGCAGCCCTTTCACCCTCACCCTACACAACATGCTATCTATCCCTGCATGTTGATAAGCTGGTGTGACCTGCATCCAACCAGGAGCCGGTCTCAGAGTTTATTGTCCTCTTCTCTGTTCTTTGTATTGCTTACAATACACAAACATGAGGGCGACTTGCTCTGTCCATGAACCAGGCTGACCAGGTGAATCAGGGAAAAGTGACTGCTCATTGATTTCACCTATCAGATGGAGATGAAGGAAAGAGGTGGTGGAGGTGGATTGTGCAGAATGAGGTTCATCTCAACAGTAGGAAGGAGTTCCTAATATTTTGTATACTGAGTGTATGTCTTTTATACTGTGCATATCACACTTCACACTACACACTTCATATCAGTACATAAGTTACTCACAGCCTCCTTTACCCAGGTCCTCAGCCTCTCAGGACCTTGGCCTCTGGCTTGCTGGCTGAGTCTCCAGATGTCCTGTTCTGCAAACTAGGAATCTCAAACCATTCAACTCTCCATTCAATCCCAGTGCCATACCTCATCTAGATACCTCTTGCTCTCAATCCTCCAAACAACAAACTCCACTTAGTAGCTCTCTAGACTCCATGTGTTTGGGCTTCAGCTGGTCGGTCCTCCACACAGTCTTGGACAGAGGAATCTTCCACTGGTGCAGTGCTTATTTCCTAACCATGCAAGTGTCAGTCCAGAGGACGTCCTTGTGCATCAGTGAGCTAAGATGCAAACCATGTATTCACTGTAATGTTGTAAGAGTCTGGAAGAACTGGGCCAATGGGGTTGCTTTGGCTTGCATGGTTATTTCTTAGCCCCCATTCAAATTGTGGCTAGTGGGGCCATACTGTTCAAGCCTGGACTACAAATATCCATCTGCAGCCCTATTTAATCACCTCTTAGGGCATCGTCATGGTTCTCAGGCTACAGCTCACTGAAGAAGCAACCTAGGAACCGATTTGGCCGATTTGAGCTAGCTGACTGTACGTTGTATCACCAGCAGGAAGAAAAGGGATACACAGGCGATCGACTGCTTATAGGCAATATTGGACAAAAGTTCTGGGAAGGCTTTCCAGAAGCTGTTGGGAGTGTCTGTGGGAATTTGTGCCCATTCAGCCAAAAGAGCATTAGTGAGGTCAGGCAGTGATGTTGGACGAGAAGCCCTGGCTCGCAATCGGCGTTCTGATTCCTCCCAAAGGTTCAGTGGGGTTGAGGTCAGGGCTCTGTGCAGGCCAATCCAGTTCCTCCACACCACACTGGTCTAACCATGTCTTTATGGACCTGACTTTGTGCACAGGGGCTCAGTCATGCTGGAACAGCAAAGGGCCTTCCCCAAACTGTTGCCACAAAGTTGGAAGAGCCCAATAGGCTAAAATGTCTTGGTATCCTGCAGCATTAAGATGACCTTCACTGGAACTAAGGAGCCAAGCCCAAACCCTGAGGAACACCTGAACTCAATAACTAGTAGGGGGTACACTGACTTTTGGCCATATAGAAGAAGATAACAGAATTGAAGATCGCTGCTCTATGATCTGTTTCTGCCAATGAACCATAGAAAAGCCGTAAGCATTGTACTGAGCCACTGAGCCATTTTGTAAGTGACTCAGTATTGAACTATCAATCGATTCCACAGATGTGCAGTGGAGGATGACAGGCAGGATATAACTGGAATAAACTGGGGAACCACCAGCATGGAGGCTTGTGAATTAGTAGGAAGCACAAAGTTAGATAAGAAGCATGGGTAGGCAGTGAATTAAGTCCCACATCTTCTTTCAAATGTAGATTGCTTTTCACCTGCAATCATGTTGGAGTATTTCTGGTGGTGTCAGATGTCCCACATAAGGCGTCAGTTATCTAGCTCCCGTGTTAGCAGATTTTCGGTTACCAGTCAGTTGGCTATTGTGGTCTTTCCAAAATATTATTATATAACCTTCTAATATGTATTGTTATTCTTCTCTGGTATGGTAGTTCAGTGGTTAGCACTGTCTCCGGACAGCAAGAAGGACCCAGGTTTGATTCCCAGCCCTCTCAGTGAGGAGCTTGCAAGTTCTTCCTATTACTTGATTCCTTGATTTCCTTCACAGTTCAAAGACACATAATTCAGGTGGACTGGAGACTCTAAACTGGTATGAATGTGTGTGTCTGTCTAACTGTTTTTGTATTTTTGTAACATCCATCATTTGCAGGCTGTGGCTCTGACCCTTGACCTCCTTACTCTTGGTTGTGAAAAAACAAGGTGACCGGGGTCAACGTCAGCTAACATTTCTCTGGTTCTGCATAAAGGAATGAGCTGCCAGGAGCTGGTTTCACACTTTCAGGCTCAGCAAGTGGAGACTGCTGAGGAGAGGGGAAATGAAACGGCAAAGAAAACAATATATTTTCAAGGTTCTGGCTTGGAGAAAACTGGAAGCAATGGATTTACTCAATGTCAGGTAACATTACCTGTCTTTGGTTTGCTATCACCACAAAACAATATTATACATCCATAACTATGTCACTGCGGGCGCAACAAATAGAAATTCTCGGCTCTGTGATCTGTTTCTGCCACTGAACCATGAGAAGCCATGTTTAATGGAATATGACTCAATTGAAAGCGGCTCAGCATTGAGCTGCCAGTCAAACCCTGAGATGAGCAGTGAAGTATATAAAAGGCAGGAGTAAACTGGAACCACCAGCAAGGAGGAATCACATATGAGAGGTAGTGATTTATACAGGCAGTTCACATCTTTTCATGTGTCGGCTGCTTTTCACCTGTAATCATAATCTGTGCAAGAGGACTTTGTTGGGGGAAAAACATGTTTAATATATTCACTTACAGTGGGCCTCTGAAGCTTTTAGCAGAAGTCATTTTGCGTCCTTTTGTATGCCATTGATTAGCTTCTCTGTCATTTGGTGTGCGGTCCAACATCCCTATGGAAAATATGAATGGGCTTTTTGAAAAATGAAAAGAACTGAACAGAAACTTATAGCACGTTTTATTCCAAAGGTTAAGATACATCCACTAGCATCACCTTGGTGGATTTAGATATTATATGATTGAGTTCTGCTAATGAAAGGCTAGGTGATCAGGTCAGCTGATGGGAAACAGAGAATAGTCAGTACAGACGTTTTATTTTTGGCGTCTCTTTGCAAATCCTGTTCATGTTTTCCATTGTTTTGACTGTACAGCCTACAAAAGTACATCAGCTCTAAATATAAAGCCTCTATTGTCTTCTCATTTACCAGCGAGTGACATGTAGTAGCTGTTGGTGTGTGTTTGACCTTTGTTTGTCTTTGGCGTCTTGTCGACTCTGATTGTGATGATCAACTGAAGCTGCTCTGAAGCCGTCTGTTTCATCCTAGGACAGGAGCGTTGATGCTGCTGCTTCTGTAAAACTTGGCAGGTTCAAACAGAAACTCTCAAGTCCATTGGCAGGTAATCCACGGAGGCAGCGCAGAGTTTTCTGAATGTGCTCGGAGTTTCTGAATTACACCATCAGTTGGATTTATGAAATACCAATTGTATTCAAACAGGTGGATGTGATTAATTTCCTGTCCTTGGCAGAGGACACTGCTGGTGCAGGCTTTGAATCTGTACCTTGAGTAATAATTCAGTCTGGTTAGTGAAGGCTCAGACCTACACCCCCCCGCCTTTGATTTCCACCCTGTTTCATTCCCCGTCATTTATTTTTCAATTAACCAATCCGAGTTCCACCTCGACTCCAGGAGAACAGTTGTAAATAGTTTCTATTTTCTGTCCAATCTATCACAGCAAATAGATATTGAACATGGGGGTGGTTAATTCCCCCCCCATTAAATCAAACCATCTGAGGCAGTCTGGTGAAATACAGCAACAAGCGATCCTCCATGGAAAGCAGCACCTCATCTTGTTTCTAATCATAACTCAAATAAATTACAGAATTACCTCCAGACCGCCACGTCTATCTCAATATAACAACCTGAGAGAAAGCATCATCAGCTGACAGGACTCGGCTGTTCTTGTGAAGACAGCTGTTGACAAACCCATGGATCTGTGTTTGCTTCTTCTTCTCCAGATCCTTCCTGTTCTTCTCCAGAACGTCTTGAGGCGCAACAGTAGAATAACATTACATTCCTAGATCAGATCAGTTCAGATCCAGATCAGGATCCATTAGAGGTTTTTGAGGAGAATGTTTCATGGTCTGGACACTTTTCTTTCACTTTTCTTTCTCGTCCTTCCAGTACAGCAGTGATATCTCTACTCCATTGACTCTGAACAGGTCGGTAGGTAGAGTGGCCTCAAGCCTTTGTTATCATTCCTTTTGCATTTACTTACATCTTGAGTCTGAACGATATTCAGACAAATGCTTGCATGCTTGGAGGAGCAGCTGGCCGATGATGCTTGTGAATGTTCAGGAACAGACCTCTCAAGGCTGCTCACAAATTTAAAAAAATGAAAAACAGAAATACTAAATACTTTTTTATTCATGGTCAAAAACGGCTGATGCGGAATTTTTCATATTCTGTCAGTGGAGAGAGTGCTGAGCCTCTTCAGGTCTTATTACATATTATTAGATCTCTGTGGATGACAGACCTTCAACATGTAATGCAGGTTTACAGCCATTCACCGACTCTCTGAATATACTTGATTACTCTCCACAACCATGTCAACTTCCGCTCTCAGACGGGCTTCGTTTTTGCTTTCTTGTGATTTTCCGTTTTGTTTTACGAAGGAAATAATTCAAATCAAGTCATTCCAAAATTGTGCATCGGCCATTTTTGAACCATGAAGAAGAACTTTGATTTCAAAATGAAAATCAAAGCGTGCAATTTTTGTTTCTGAGATGTTCAAAGTGGATTTTAACAACAACATTTTTGATCGCCCATTTTCCACATCTATCTGTAAGTGGTGAAATTGGTCTCTCTCCTCTCCGATGGATTTCTCCTGTATGATTGTTGGTCTAGAAAGAAGCCCTTGCTCTCTGAGTGGCTGACACCAAAACCTGACGTTGACCTTCGGGTTATTTTCTGCTATCAAAGTCCATTATAGCTGCACTGAAACATGTTGTCAATATTTGTCTGGTTATCCACTGCAACATGAAAAACACAACCAAACAACCGAACGGACCCAGAGCTGCAAGGTAAAAGGTGTTTTCTAGGCGGTCAGGTGTTTTTCCTCTCTGTTCTTTGCTGTCCTCCCTCTGTCGGCGTCGCCTCGGCTGCCATCTGTCACACATCCTGCGAGGTGGGATGATGGGAGGAAGAAGGAGAGAGGTCTCTAATGAGGCAGAAAAACAGCGACAGAGCCGAGGTCGCGTGGAATGACCCCGAGGAAGGACTCACACCTGAGCTTCCCACCTGGCATCCATCTCTCTGTCGGCAACAGGTCAGCTGGAAACACCGGCGCTGTCTGGCGGTGGAGAGCCGCTGTCATCGTCACTGTCACCGTAGAAACCCCCTTCATGCACCGATACGGCAATTTTCCTGCATTACGCTGTACCTTGAATATCCCTCCCTGTCCAATACCGCCATATGGCCCGAGTCATTTCTGTTAACCGGTAGGTGTCTGTTTAAATAAAGGTTATCAATTGGTTGTGAACATGAAGCCTGATAGGATTCATAATTACACTGTAGGAAATGGGACAGTCCTTCATTTTGCTACTACTCTTTTTGTGGTAGTATATATATATATAAGTAAATAAGTACATATAAAGTAAATAAGTAGTATATAAAAAGTATAAAAATCTACTGATTTGGTCATGCTGCCTGACATTGAAGAAGCATTAGCCTGCAGTAGTAATACAGGATGAACAGTCAGCTGTATACAACATACGACCATAAAGGAAACGTCTCCCTCATCACCATGACAACGCTGCACCCTGGATTAAAAGGTAATATATCATCTAAGTGTTTTCTGTCTATATTTCCAACATTGTGACACATTTTATCTTCGTTTGATATTTCAACACTGACATTTCCACCCTTGTTGTTTCTAGAGTAGTGATGTATTTGGATGACATCACACTTCCAGGTAGTGGAAAAGGGAGAAACAGCAAAGGACACTTGATCACACACTTTGGATAATGAGTGTGTGTGTGTGCGCGTATGTGTGTGTGTGTGTGTGTGTGTGTGTGTCATGATGTTCCCCGTGGTCTCTCTCTGAGCTCTTATCTGACCGGAGAGTGAGACGGTTTCAAACTAGTAATAAACAAACTGGACTTCCTCTCTGGCGCCGGTCCGACGTGGAGGCTGGTGAACCCTCTGGCCACCATGACGCATCATACATACATACAGTTAAATAGAGACTCAGGGAGGATTCGGACCTGCACACTGTTATTTTCCACCTATCAATGACAAACTGCTGCCTGGTCCTCGTCGTGGTGGAGAGACGTCAGGGTTTCATCGTGCATGACGCTTCCTGTTTGCTCTTTTCACAACATTTCCTGAGAGCAGGCTGACTGGGAACCTCTCTGCACAGCGCAGGCTTAGGAAAGGATATGCTGTTACATGTGAGCCACACTTACAGGTTTAAATGGTCACACAGCAGCAGACACATGAATTAAAAAGCAGGATGTGTTTCTGTAGTTACACATCAGGGATATGAGCATTAGCAATCAAACCAGTAGAGTGAAGATAAGCAAGACCATGGTTAAGAAGGTTCATGTCTCACTTCATACAGATGTAGTTTAACCAACCGTCAGACGGACAGACGGACGTGACAGAAGAGGCCTTTAAACAACAATAAAGATATCTGTGTTGTGAACGCATACGAGAGAAATGAAGCTTCAAAATAAAACAAACATGTTAACAATCAGTGCCCCGATGACTCATTTGACATCACAGCTTGTTAAGGCCTTCCAGCGATCACATGACCAACACTGCTGCAGCATGAGGACAGCACAGACCAGTTTAATTTAAATCCACTGGCATCATCTGGCCAGCGGGTCTCTTCCAGACGGCATCACCAACATTATTGTTTACCAATGAAACAAAGTTGTATCAGTCCAACCCTCCACCTTGGCCTGAGACCAGCTGCCTCGCTGCACAACATGCATATGCCTGCCAGAGACGCTTATCACTTGGACGGGCCCAGCTGTCAGAAACGCAATTTGTAACATCAAACGAATCTAAATGTGTCCTTTTCTGGAAAAGAACAACATCCTGTTCATCAGCCTCCCATTACCAGGATGTCTGGGTGTCTGGCTCGGGTCTCGAGACGCTACAAGCTGCAGATCAAAGCAGGACTGACACAGTTTGATGAAGTCAGCGCCAGACAATAAGACAGACCTGCAGCACGGCGACATCCTTCTGAAGCGACGTGTGATGGCGTTCATGCCTGATTCATGAGGACGAGGACGAGTTAATATTTCACGTTTTGAAAGCGGCTTGCACTCAGAAACTGCAAAGAGCAGGGAATGAAAGCAATTACGGACGTCAGGCTGTCAACACATCCACGCTGTATGCAAAATCCTCTACAAAACATCATTCCTGGCGCGGCTATATATTTATATTTAATATATATATATAAACTGGTCTTCCTGGGAAGTTCAAGTTTTGACATCTGCCGCTTCTCTCCTCGTCTCAGGAAAACAGATTTCAGAGGCATCATGGGAGATTCTGCTGGAGAGGAAATTGCTGAATCGTTGCAGAAAGCCATTTGCTGTTAAATGTACTTCTGGACTTGATAGGACTCCATGATTATTGTCTAGTGAAATTACCCGTCTCACCGCAGGACGTCCATATAGAGACTAACGGTCAGATTCCTCTTTTCAATCTGGGTTACATCAAATTAACGGAAACATTTCCTTGAGACTGGAAACCATTTGTTTTCAAGTTAAGTGCATTCAAGGCATGTTCATCGCGGGCTCGGGGGCGGCGCTCCCGGCGCTCCCGGCTCGGAATAACCAAATTAAAATTTAATTAGGAGAAACTAATTTGAAGTGGAGGAAATTCTCTGACAAGTCGGACGGTTTTGGATCACCGGGTGGAAACAGGGCGGCGTTAAACAGTGATGTGGTTTGCACACATCCTCGTATGTGAGATTAGATTAACGCAGATTAACGTGCTCGTCCGTCCAGATTTACTTGATGTAGCCGCCGCTGCCTCATGCGCTCGCCGGATTATCTCACATCTAGTTGGAGGGATCTTCACATTCAGAGAAACACATTTTGAGTCATGAATAATACATAACAAACCCACGGCTGCTGTCAGCTGCTTGTGATTGTTGGTGTTTTTAGGCGCTAAGCGGTTAGCCATGCTGGAGGACCTGGAAGCAGATGAAGAGTTGTAAGGAAAACAGAGCAAGGAAGACACCGAGGATGAGGAGGGCTGGTGAAGACGCTCTCTGAATGCAGATGCCTTCAGGCATCGTTCATGAATGTGCCTGGATGGTTGAAGCTCACATGAAGCTCAGAGGGTTTTAACACGAGCTCAGACTTAAAGGAGAACCTCTATTGTATTTTACACACAGAGAGATGAAGATTATCAGGACTCACCTGGTCAGCATCACTAGCAGCAGCATCTGTCTCTGTATTATTCTCTATTGATATATTAGGTCACATTATGAGGTCTTTGTTTTAATCTCAAAAGGACTGATATGTTATATACATGTATAACTATCTAAGGTTTCTTTAATGTCTCTTCTCATTGGTCATTTCTCTTTGCTTTGACATTTGAGGGTCAAGCTGACACCGTTATATTGCTACTGCTAAGAGCGACTGTGTTCATTTGAGGTTGGAAGATATTTTCAGTCACATTTATTCACAAATCATCATTTGACGAGCATCCACATGGCTGCCCTGAATCTGTCCCTCTTGCCCAGTAGTGAAGCGTATTCAGAAAGCCAGTTGCTTTTTTACTAAACTCAGTGGTGTTGTTACAGGAGACTGGTGATGGAAACTTCCCGTCAAACTTCTCACTTGGAAAAGGCTTTCGATGAATTCCTCCAGTTGACAGACTCCCAGAGTACGAGCCTGTTCAAATCTCACCTGTTGGTTTTACTATCTCAGTAGTGTGTTTGTGTAATCTAAACCTGACAGCTTCTGACATGAACAGTGTTGAAAGACTTGTTGTGGAGTTGGGTGGGAGGGTCTCCAGAGGGTCTCCAGAGGGTCTCCAGAGGGTTTAACACTGACACTAGCTACAGTTATATACGCTGAGTCAGCTCAAAAAATGGTACTTTCAGTTTTGGTTTTTGCCATCCGCCCCAACTCAGACTCGCACAGCATCATGGGTACATTTTGATGTTGATTGATGTTGATTTTTTCCCGTGTGCTTGAACCCACTATCGCTTCGTCAGAGAGGGAAGGCTAGTCGGTGGCAATCCGTTCTATTTGGACAAGAATATTGTGGTAATTGTTTTATTCATGGCGACAGGGAGACGCATCCCAACAGCTTAACCTGGATAAGCTCTTCACCAGAGTATGGCCGATAGCCAGGTTCCTCCATAGGCGCTGTTTGTCTGCTGCAGCATTCAATTAAAGGACTAAAAGATTAAACAAAGCGATTATAGTGGATCAAATTGTGCTTTCATCCTTGCCAAAAACCATTTTGAATTTTCAGGGTGTGTTTTTTTTTTTCTCCCTCTCGTTCTGGAGTAATTGGAGCTGTGAGGCTGATGATATCCTCTCGTAAAACACATCCACCGTCCAATCTGCAGGATATATGGACCAGTGTTTTTTCACACAGCTGACTGGTTCGCTGAGCGCTGAGTGGATTCTGTGATTTGGCTCATCGTATTTTCACATACGTCCACCTGCATTAACGCTCATGGTGACTGAATGCTGAATGTATATTTGGAGAGTGATGTCATCGTCTGCTGTCTACCGTATGTCCTGTGGACTACTGCTGCACTTTGGCTCCGCCCCCAGCAGAAATCGATTTGAGAATGGTTTGGTGTTTAGTTGGTTCACAGATATCACCGCTCCGTGTTACCATGTACTAACTGATCTGTCTGCAGTACTAATGCAGGATAAATGCATTGAAGGGGTTTTTACATTGGCCAGCACTGCCCCACGTTGGTCAGTATGTTCTGTGTTTCTATATTAGTTGTTGATGCAGCTGATTCTGATCCCTTTTTTCTCTCACATTTTTGCTTTCCATTTGATTTGGTTGTTGCCAATCATCACTCATCATTGTCACCCACTCCCAGAGACTTCATAGAAACATCACACTTCACTGAACACTAATGTTTTCTCTGCGTAAGTGAATGAATACCCGTTGGTGTCGACCCACTTTGCAAAATGGATTGTGTAGTTTGTTTCATGCCATTCTTCATACTACTGGCCTCTTATCTCCCTCCCACTTAGTGATTGAAACTGGCTGTAATGACAAATGAATCACTCACTCTTCACAAAGGAGGACTTCTTTACTCAGAGCGCCTGACAAGAAATACGACACCGTGTTGAGTGGAAAACTCCAGAGCATTCACAGAGTTACGACGGACCCGGGCTTGAGCGCTCCAGACCAGAACCAGAGGAAATGATGCGGGAAATGATGGGCCATTTCAAGGGTACTGGGGGGGGGGGGGGGGGGGTGAAGCTTCCTTTCAGCTTTCTGCCTATCGAGAGGGCTAATTCTCTCATGATCATGGTGAAGTTGACAAATCCTCTGATGAGGAAGACCACATACACACACCAAACCTGAACACAACAGGAAGTGTAGTAAGTTCAGTGGTAGTGGTCTCCTTTCATGCATTAGCTTGAGAACCACAATGCTAGCTACTCTTCTAGCTAACATGGAGGGTCTCCGTTACACCGCCTTTCCACCTCGGCTAGGTTAGTCTTGATGGCTAGTCTTAGATAGATAGATAGATGTACTTTATTAATCCCAAGCTGGGAAATTGCAGTGCAGCAGCAGCATTACACACAGAGACAATAACAACAACACAATGAATAAAAAATAAAAAAAAATAAAAAGAGAACAACCTAGACATATCAAAATAGCAATATAGAATGCAATATAAAAATGTATAAATAAGCATTATTGTTGTAGTGCAAAATAAAATATAAGGTGCAGTGAACAGAGTTGTGTAAAAGCATATAAAGTGCATAGTGACTGTATGTTATGACCAGAGTTTTAGCTGTTATTGTACAGTGTGATGGCGTGTGGCAGGAAAGATTTCCTGTATCTGTCCCTTCGACAGCGGAGCTGGAGCAGCCTGTGAGAGAAGGTACTCCGCTGTCTGTCTACTGTGTGATGGAGAGGGTGCTGATCATTGTCCATGATGGATAACAGTTTGTTCAGCGTTCTCCTCTCCACCACGGTCTCAAAAGTCTCCAGCCTGAGACCCAGTACAGAGCCAGCCTTCTTGATGATTTTATCAAGTCTGTTAGTGTCGCTGGCTCTGATGCTGCTGCCCCAACACACGGCAGCAAAGAAAAAGGCGCTGGCAACAACAGACTGGTAGAAGATCTCCAACATCTTGCTGCACACGTTGAAGGATCTCAGCTTCCTCAGGAAAAAGAGTCTGCTCATCCCCTTCTTGTACACAGCCTCGGTATTAGGTTTCCAGTCCAGTCTGTTGTCGATCACCACTCCCAGGTATCTGTAGTCCTCCACCTCCTCCACCACCTCCCCCCTGATCCGTATTGGCTGTGAAGGCATCTTCTTCCTCCTGAAGTCGATCACCATCTCTCTGGTCTTGTTGACATTCAGCCTCAGGTGATTCTGGTCGGACCACTCTACAAAGTTATCTACCAGTGTCCTGTACTCACCCTCCTCTCCCTCTCTTATACACCCTACAACAGCTGAGTCATCAGAAAACTTCTGTAGGTGACATGACTCAGAGTTGTACTGAAAGTCAGTGGTGTATAAGGTGAAGAGGAAGGGAGAAAGCACAGTTCCCTGTGGAGCACCTGTATCACTGACCACCACATCAGACAGGACACTGCCCAGACGGACAAACTGTGGCCTGCCTGTCAAGTAGTCAGTAATCCAGGAGATCATTGTGTCGTCAACACCCACCCCCCGCAGCTTCTCACCCAGTAGCAGAGGTTGAATGGTGTTGAAAGCACTGGAGAAATCAAAGAATGTGATCCTCACAGTGCCTCCCCCACCATCCAGATGCATATGGGCTCGTTGCAGCAGGTAGATGACAGCATCATCGACTCCTAAATGGGGCTGATAGGCAAATTGCAGAGGGTCAGTCTTGATGGCTAGTCTTGATGGTTAGTCTTGATGGCTAGTCTTGATGGTCAGTCTTGATAGTTAGTCTTGATGGTTAGTCTTGATAGTTAGTCTTGATGGTCAGTCTTGATGGTTAGTCTTGATAGTTAGTCTTGATATTTAGTCTTGATGGTCAGTCTTGATGGTTAGTCTTGATGGTTAGTCCAGGGGTAAATTGTGTCTGGTGACCTCAAGTTGATTTCCAATCAGTAAATATTATTACATATTTACACGATGCATAAACAGCAATTTTTAGAAACACGTGCTAGAGAAGTCCATACATACAAGATAATACTTTCATTTTCACATTTTCGTCCACTAAACTTTCACTTTCAAACCCTGTGCAGCCTGATGGTATAAACCTTTTACTGAGGAGGGTGATGGAGAACTGAATTTACCACACACACACACACACACACACACACTCTCCCAGGCTTGTTGTGTTTTGATCTTTGCCCCCCTAGTCACAAATACTTAAGGCTAAACAAATTGTCTTTTGCTGCCTTGTTTGTTGTGTTGCCTCTATGGTATGGTATTGTTTGGTTCTGGTTCTGGTCTTCCAGGGACTTGGTAATGGGAGCAGGATTTGATGTCAGGTCACAAAGCAGATGCCTTCAGTTTTCTTCCTGGATCTCTCCTCCTTGACTGATTCTTCCTGGCATGGCTTGGTAGAGTTGGTGCCCATGGGTCAGCGCTGTCCTGTACCACCGAGCAGCTTCACAGGAGCAACAGGGGGTTAGGTATCTTTCTGAAGAGCAGTAGTTAATAACCATTAAAAACAGGTGGAGCACTTCAAATGCCCGGGAATTACACTGGACAATAAACTCTCCTTCAGCCAACACACCACGGAGATACTAAAATGCTGCCAACAAAGACTCAATGATCTCTCAACGTCCAACCTCATCTCCACCTCCCACTACATCCCAGCATAATTGAACCCATCCTGCTATACAGACTCATGTATTTCTTCTCACTACTAAAAAACCTACTCTTCAAAATCCCCCAAACAGTCACAAAAACAATATGCCTCCCCGCTGCAAGCATACACAGTGAAAAGAAAAGGCCGCCACCGCCATCTCTGACCCACCCCCCCGCTTCGGTACCGACTGTTCTGATCTAGTTGTTGAGGGAATATCTACTTTCATCTAAACGCACAGGATGAATAAAGACTTCTGCACTTCTGTCTTCTGGTGTCTGATCAAATCTAATATAACGGGCCCTGATACCCACACTAAAATTCTCTCATTTGTCCATGATGGGCTCAAATAATTTGTCTTGCACAATCACCTCCTAACAACCTTGGAGGTGACATCTTCTTTCCTCAGCCGGGTCGCTGAGGAAATCACCCACTTGCAAATGAAGAGTTGTACTGTTAAAGAAAACCATTACCTGAAGGTAATCATCACTCAGTATCTCAGATAGAGGGGTTCAGTCTGAGCTTTCAATGACTTTGTAAGAGAAGGTGTCCCTTTTGTCAAAATCCTCATTTTGGAATGAAACTTCAAAACTAGTTAATTCTGCCGCTTTGGCCCCTTGACATCAATTGAACAGCCCAGCAGTAATAGCATAACAATAACCTCTTTGTCTACCTTTAGTTCACATGCCCCCTATCAAAAGACTTCAATCTGCATGTGTACAAATGAAGGATAATTAGATAAAGGATAAAGGATAATTTGACCCAGATCTGTCCACCCAGGTACCTCAAGCCTGTCACCGTGACATTACCAAAGCCGTGATTTTCCAATAGTGTTAGCATGGTAGCGGTGCTGTTTATAGCCGCGGCGGCCCGTGGAGAAGCAGGTTAGCGGTAGTTACTCAGCAGAGCGCTCCTCCCCCGGCGCCCCGGTCGGTCCCTGGACCAGAACCCAGGAGGAGGCTGGAGCCACAACGGGTATTAGTCACACTGGCAGCATCTCCACAGAGAGGCTGAGAGAGGAGCTGTAGCTTCAGCGCCTTGGGATTACATACTGTTTATGTTCATTCTTCTCCAGACTCAGGAAGCTGGGTGTGTGTGATAACCATCCAGATACCCCCCCCCCCCTCCCCATATATGACTGATACCTCTATTAGGCTGGTTCACTCTCACGCTAACAAGCTGCTCGATATCCTCAACTATCTTTTCCAATAACACTTCACTAAAATCTGACTTTGAAGGTGTGAAGCTTAAAAGCTCTCTTTGAATTACGACCGCTCTCAGTTTACACTTTCTTTCGATTTCAGTTTTCAGGCCCTTAGCTTTCTCTCCTTTTCATGCTATCTGATGTCCATATCTCACATCGTCAACAGAATTGGCTTCAGCTTGCAGGCTTGTAGTCAAAGAGCTTGATGTTTTAAAAATGAAATGGATTGGCAGTTATGGCGCTTAGGACCGGCGAATTATCGTGGAAGAAGATGAGTTGAGAACAAGAACATTAGAAACACAATCACTTCATTTGCCAAGCACAGAAAATGTACAGGAATCTATCTTGGTTCTATTGGTGTGAAGACAGTAGGATGGCATTTTCCCTTCATGCATCTGTGCTGCAGAAAGCGTATTATTGAACATTATAGTAATTAGAATACAAGTGAAACAAATGGTCAATCAGCAACACGATTGATCATCCCTCCAGGTTGCAGGAGCGGTGGTGTGGCCTTTCAAAGTTCAAAAATTTGCCCTTTTATTACAACGCAGTCGTTAATCAATGTGATTTCTCTGGATGTCTGGACGTGTGCAGCAGGTTTCATGTCAATAGGACTTTACTGTGTAGGAGTTAAAATGCTGACCTTTAATTATATCACCCCCATTAGGTCAGTCAGTGCCATTTGTAAAGATAGTTGGGTACCAAGTGTTGTGGCGATCGGGCTCACGGTGTAGGAGTTATGACCTTTCAGCGTTACAAGGTCTGACCTTTAATCATACACACACATGATTAAATGCACATGCACATCATTACAGTCTTACACCAAAATGATGCACAGCAACAGACTGTCCATCTAAACACAACCTTGAATGTGGTTTTACTTCCCTTCCTCTTCCATAAATGGTCATGGGGTCAAAGGACTATTCTGTTTCATCCATTGTGAGGTCACTGTGAGGTCACTGCAGCACTCCTTGCTATTGGTCGCTTGTCATTTTAATGATGTAGTAAGTTCAGCTTTTTCTACTGATGCACATTTCAAGTCACTATGCTGGAGAGGATGAAGTCAGCCCTCGCCCATCCCTTCCACTACAGCTAACTGTACTGAGCATCATTGTTTATGGCATTGTCTACGCCTGCATTAACGGTGTACAGAAAAAGCACTTTCAGTGATTAATAATAAACATCCAATCATGATGATGACTTTTAGCAAGGTATTATTAAATGAGCAGAGGCAAGGGAACGTTTTGAGTGGCGACCATAGATTAATACCTGAACACACTTCATTTGAAAGCTCTACTAATTGGTTCTTCCGGCAGACTATCTGCAAATATCTGGAAGCATCCTCCTTGAATGGACGGTAGGAGACGATAGAAATATCTGCAGAATGTTTTTCAGATCATACAATGGGTTTTAACAGGTTTATCTTAAAGGTGGTCCTGTATAGAAAGAAATGGTTAGTGCACAACTCTGCAGCCATTCAAACAATCTTACACAATGAAGGTACTGCAAGCTGCTTTGGCTACGCATGTGTAGCCATTGAGTGACTGTGCTGCAGCAGCAAATAGTAATAGGATACAGCAAATAAAAAGAGGATATAAACAAGATTACAGCAAATCTGCGTTATACCAACCTTTCAAAAGTGTGAAATAAATGAATGAAAATATCAGAAAAAATATGGTTTGCATGAGGTAACAGCGGTATAACGTACTGAGGCAAAGAAAATAATGAATGCAGAATATGTAGGATATGAAAATATACCAGAAATATAAAACTATTTAGTCAAAACCCAAAGATAAATACTGTAACTGAAATGTACTTGAAACAAGCTGGAGGAGCAGAGGTACAACATTTCCTTTGTCTTTCCAACATCACACTCAGTTCATATTGGTATCAGATATGAGTTATAATATAGAATAGATACGAACAGTCATCCAAAAAAAATCAGATATGAGCAGCAACTACAAGAAATTGTCTACTGTCTACTCTGCCCACTGAACAACTACAGTACAACCACAGCAGGTAACAGCAGCCGGTAATATGGCTGCAAGACCACATCCAGCAGTTCAATATCTGGACTGCAGACTCTACATGACCCACATTACACCACCTGGACCGAATCAAGACCTGCGAGACGTCCTTTGTTCCTGCCGTTGTTTCCTCTGCCCACGCCCACCAGGTGAAACCCTCCAGGCCAGTTGCTCCCTGCAGCCATTTCTCTGTGAAGCACATTAGGCTGATATTCCCACCGAGTCCTCGCCGAGGTGGAGAGCTCATCCATCTTGTTTGCCAGCAATCTCACGTTCCCCATAATGACAGATGGAGAGGTAGAGTCTCTCTCTCTCTCTCTCTCATCCTCAGGGCAGTCAGCTGCCCCAGAGTGTAAGACAACATACTGTATAGTGCAGTACTACTGCAGAAAGGTGGTAAAAGAAATAAAGAAATAACACTGATGCGTACAGTCGGTACAAACTGAATGCACCACTTCACCGTGACCTCTTAGTCTTGAATCCAACTATGATGGATTCCTTTCACTCCTTCTCCTCCTGCAGCCAGGCAGGACTACCGTCTTGTTCAGCACCTGGACTCATGATGCAGCATCAATTAACAGACATGCAGTCAGTATTGTGATTTACAAAGCAAAGTAATGAATGTCTCAGCGTACAAGACAAGGGGCCAGATGTATAAACCATGCGTACGCACGAAAAGTGTACGTACGTCACTTTCCACGCAGGTTTCAAATGTATAAAAATCCACGGGCGGCGAGAACGTGCTTACCGGTACGCATCCTGAACACCATGCGTACCATACGCATTTTTTGAGTTTTTATCCAAAAAAGGATCATAAAAGTGTGAATCTGGGTGACATTTTATTTGGAGCTTTTTTCTTTCACTACATTGTGTTAGGATGTAATCTATAGTTTAAAAAAAAACATCTACTATGATTGCATAGTGATGCGTGAGTGGTTAACAACTTTTTTTTTTTACAAGCCTTTCGTTCTATAATAACCTACACTATATAAAGGCTTTAGCCGTGCGTAATGGCTGTGCCAAATGATACAATAGCTGCTTTGGCGTTGCTGGAAGATATTGCTATTGCGCAATTTAGGCGAGAACGAGTCTTCAGAGACCGTACTGGTTTTCTGGTCCATGATGTCGACTGGCTAATGCGCCGCTTTGGATTTCCAAGAGCTGTTCTCTTCTAATTGTGTGCTGAACTGGACCCTGTGTTGGGCACGCTCGGAGACCCCTGCCATCCCCGTCCATCTACAGGTATTGACAACAATCGGGTTTTTAGCGACGGGGACGTTTCAGCTGAAGCTTGCGGACAGATCAGGGATATCATGCCCATGGCGTGGGGTGGTATCATTTCTTTGAGTAATAAATACATCAGGTTCCCTTACACAGCAGCTGAACAGGCCAACATCAAAATGCAATTTGCAGCGATGTCCGGTTTCCCAAATGTAATATATGTATATAATATTGTTTTGTATAATGAGCCACAACAGACGCTGTAATGTGGTGCACAGCCGTGCGCTCTGTGGTAGAGCGTTGCATTGGGCTTTTAAAAGGGAGATGGTTTCGGTTACTTTCTGCCATTCAACTTGTTTCATTTGGTCGGTAATACCAGAGCTTAGGCTTCTAAATAATCCGCGTTTTCTTCTGTCATTTTAATCAACCATTATTTCAAGTTCACAGTCGTAAAATTGCGCTTCTTTTCTTCTAATTCTTCTTAAATGCTTCCGCCGTTTGTCCTCAAAACTAAACTCAATGCCCTTTATATGCAAACCAGGCAGTTGGGGGTGTTGGAAGCCATTTATAGTAAATTGTGGGCGTGGTCAGAAGGCTCGTGCACGTGCACGTTTTATACATCTGAGCGTATGCATGTTTCCTGTTTTGTGCATACACACGTTTCTACACCTAAATCTAGTTTTATACATCTGGCCCAAGGACTGTCACTGATGCTCAGAAATGTATTTGAAAAGATGCATTATTTGCTGTACGAACTAAGACCAGTGAAGGTCAGGGTGGACGGGGTGGTGTGTTGTTCTTATCATGAGCAGAAAAAGACCATCACTTCACTCAACCAGTTTTCTCAGCACTGGCTTCATTTTCTTGTTATTTTCTAAGAAAAGATGAAAAGCTGCGCTGTCGCCTGTTCCTGACCAGAACGCCAACGATTATATCTCTCGACTGGTTAAGACCCTCCAGTGTGCTGCAGGTGGTCAATAGTCTCTTAGCAACAGCCGGGTCAGCATCAGTTCAGCTGGTAGTCTGATGGCACAGAACCGTCGACAGCAGCAAGTCATTGAAACTTTGCCAGAGTGATCTCTCTTTCAGTGCGTTAGAAACCACGACCTTTGACCCTCGGCTGAACACAATGTTGTTAAATGGAGTAGACAGAGTGAAATGCGACCTCAAGGCCAAACAACAGCTACACGGCTGCTTTTGAATTTCCCAACTCCCAACCTACCATCCTGCCGACGGAGACGTCTGAGGGCCGGGTCAAGGAAGAGCTGCATGGAGAACAAACAGTA
Organism: Hoplostethus mediterraneus; assembly: GCA_034670385.1. Lineage (NCBI taxonomy): Eukaryota > Metazoa > Chordata > Actinopteri > Trachichthyiformes > Trachichthyidae > Hoplostethus > Hoplostethus mediterraneus. The sequence continues at coordinate 2,639,908 of JAXDDW010000054.1, forward strand.
TGGTCTTTCTTCTCCATGGTGATTGGTTGGTGGTATGAAACGTTTTGCACTCATAGGAAGTCTTAATGGGTGTCAGCTGGCCTATGATTAAAATGTAAGATGGTACTGAAAGACAACTATTACTTGCAAACAGCGAAGCAGAGTTACAGGTGTAACTATGGTTGTATGGATTCTGGATGAGTGCCAGAGGTGATGCTTAACACAGGATATGATGTCATGTAATGACTACACATCATTTATATTATATTACATACATATATTACTATATTTTTATTTCCAAAGTGCTCTTACTGCAAATATTGTGTTCGTTTTTTATTACTGTGTACTGTTGCCGTTTGCACATTCCCGTCGAGCATTGCCACTTTTTCATTTCACTGCACACCCTGTGTGTGTATGTGACAAATAAAGTTCTTGAATCTTGAATCTTGAATCATGTTGTTTATACCTAGGATGACGTAGGGCAGCAACGTCCTCCACCATCAGAAATGTTCTCGCCAAGACAGGAACAGGAAGTGCTGCGGGTTATGGAGAAGAGCCTTCATCTGAAAGCAGAGCTGGTAGGAGAGTTTGACTGTCAGCCTACAGGCAAAACACTGTTCTGACAGGGGGGGGGGGGGGGGGGGTGGGGTGTCTCGGCCTCCAGACGATGGAAACAGAAACCTTGAGGCCGTCCAGCGACGTCAGCAGCTGTAGGGATCATTACTTCGTCTGCAGAACCTGATCAGTCCTGCAGGTCCCAGCTTGATCCATGAGAAGCTGTATACTGTGTACTGTATCTGTATGAACTGTTCTGCTGTGTGTCAGCTAACTACTGTGAGACTCTGTCAGACGTCTCCGGACCGATATAACCAAGACAAATTGATGTTCGATGGTGATTCTGATTTCCCGAGGAGCTACATCCTCAAAGACGCCGGCCTATGTGTTTTTTATTTTGCAGATAAAGAGCAATCCTGTAAATCACTACCTTTAGTGCCGCCCAAGAGGCCCTCGCCCCTCAACGCTAGAAGGAGTTTTTGAACGAGTGCCTCAGCTCCTGTAGTGCCAAATCAAAAAGCCCCAACAAGGACGGCGACCAGAGGGCCTGGTGTGATTTGCAGCGATGCCATTTCCCCCTGGCACCGAATACAGATTGCAACCGTGACAGAGATCAAGCTACGACGCATCTTTAGATTACAGTAATTAAACTGTCAGAGCTCAGAGCCTCAGTATTTCAACGGTGGAAACAAAGAGGAGGACACGCCATCCATCACGGCTGTATGATGAGTTCACTCTGAAACATCTTTGGGGTGACGTCTGGAACAAACACACCCGATTACAACAACACAAAGATAATGAAGCTGTACCGTGTGTGTGTGTGTGTGTGTGTGTGTGTGTGTGTGTGTGTGTGTGCAGTTAATGGCTATTCCTCTGAAAATGAATGGAGGCAAAACTAGTGGAGAGTCAAACCATCACAAACTTGAAATCTCATGAGAACTGATCTGGAATCTGAAGGAACACCGGCGTGGCAGGCTGGCCTCGTCGTAAGGAGACTATCCGAACCAAAGTGTCACAGGTTCGACCCCCGTGAAGGCCGTCCCGTGTCCATCATGTGTTGAGGTATCCTTGAGGACCCCTGCATGTCTCTGTGATCAGAGCATCGTCTAAATGGCTGAAACATAACAGGTCCAATGAAGCCGTTGCAAGCCGGCCCCCTCGCCACGGGTCTGTAACCCAGACATTAGGATGGCCGGCGGGCCGGGCCTTAGGAGGACGCCGCCGGAGCCCAGGAGCCCCCGGGCCAGCAGCTGGCCCAGGAGCCCCCGGGCCCAGGAGCCCCCGGGCCAGCAGCTGGCCCAGGAGCTGGCCCAGGAGCCCCCGGGCCAGCAGCTGGCCAGCATCTGCTAATGGACCACTTAGAAATTATTAAGCAAAATGTCACTCAGCCAGCTGTGGCTGCAGCTTGTGGGTCACCTACTCAGAGATGGCTGGGTTGCTGCCCGTCCACCATCACTAAACTCTGTGTGTGTGTGTGTGTGTGTGTGTGTGTGTGTGTGGGCTCTGTACATAGGGGAGAAAGGAAGGAGAGAGGAGAGTCCTTGGCAGAGGAAACAAAAGAGACGCCATTTGTTACTCCACGTCAGCTGGAAGGAACAGAGAACAGACCAGCACTGATGTATACGGTACCTGGTACTGTGTGTGTGTGTGTGTGTGTGTGTGTGTGTGTGTCCTGCGGGCATACTGTATATATAAATGTTCTTGTGTTTGAGAGAGAGAGAGAGAGAGAGAGAGAGAGAGAGACCTTCCCTCTGGTCCCTCGCCCTCCAGACATCATCACATGTTCAGATGTTTCTCCTCTACCTCCTGACGTTACATCCAACTCCCCTTAGTCATTTCCTAGCAGTTCTCCGTGTGAACATTCTGGGTTCAAGGCCCAGGACCTTTGTCGCATCTCATCCCTCTTCTCTCTCCCAATATTTCCTCTCTACTGTTAACTGTCCAATAAAAGCAAAAATGCCCTAAAATAAAAAAAATAGAAGAGCGAAAAGTAGAGTGAGCAAGTGGAGGAAGGAAAAACCCGTAAATAACTTAAAACACTTTTAGAAAACAGATATCGGTGATGCACGTTGGATTTCTCAGGCCAATTTAGTTATTTGTTGTGATAACTGACCAGATCGTGACGACGTGATGACACGTTGACATATTTCCAGCAGCTACAATGGAGTTTGACATCTGAAACCATCAGGTCAAACCAGGTCAAACCAGGTCAGGTGTGCTGATCACCTTGACGTATTGACTGATGGACTGATATGACAAGACTCTGCAAGGAAGAGCGACAAAACAATGTAGGACATCCAGATAATCCAATGCAATAAAACTAGATTTTGATTGATATATTGACTCAAGGAGCTTAAAAGACTCTTTCTGTGGACTTCATATATTTTGTTATACAGATAGGAGGAAGTGCAGAAACACATTTGTATATCTTTGTTAGTGGAACAACAACGTGAGCAGGTACCGATGCTGGTCTGGACCACGACGGCACCACAAGCTGAGCCCAACAACGACTGCAGCCCAGACAGCTTCTCCAGTCCAGACAATAGCTTCTTTAAGCTCAGACAATTCACACATGAAAGATTTACACCCCAGCAATGGGAAATCCATTCATCTGGAGCCTTTGAGGTGTAGAGGAGTGAAATACAGGACCTGTCAGCCCCGGAGGTAAGGATGCATGTCTGGGAATACAGATTGGAGCAGCCTTGGAGGCATGGACGCTGAAGAGAATGAGAATCCAGGCTCTGCAAGCCTCCGAGGGAAGAAGGAATACAAGTCCTCCGTCCTTAGGAGGGACGGCTATAGAGAACATAGGGCCTGCACACACACACACACACACACACACACACACACACACACACACAATTAACATTTTGGCCTACCTGCCAAGGGCTTCATAAAATAAAAATGGTACCAGCCAAAATAATTAATAGACATTTTTCACGTCACCTGACCCATTTTCACTTTTATTTCAGACTTTGAATTTTCAACTTGCTGACTCACCATTTGATCTTTTATTGTGTTCGTCTTTACGTTTGATGGCTTCACCTGCTGTGTTGCTTCATGTCTAACAGGCTAGTGAGTTAGGCTGGTTAACCATCCAGGCAGTGTGTGATCCATCCAAGTCTATGACATGAATCATATCTGGCTGTTCAAAGACCTCGTTCACACACTGCATCACACACTCTTGACATGCCTCTTTGTGGAATACTCTGATAATATAGCAATCACCTACTATCCAATATTTCATGTTCCCAGCCTTAATAGCAGATTAGCAGGAAGCTAGCGTAGCCATGAGTTTCATTCAGGGAGGTTTTCATCGTATTGCCTTCACAGTTAGCCACATTTCTTTTATACTGTGTGATTACATGAAGGGCTCAGTGAAAAGACGTTTCTATTCTCCATTGCAGCGGTGCCATGTTTAAATGGATCACATTTATTGCCTTTATCAAAACTTGTAAAAGTGAATGTGAGGCTGATGATATTTCTCACTAGGAGTTAAAGAGGAGAGCGCCGCGGGGGTTAAACCACACAAGCAAATAATAAATGTATGACGGCGACACGATCATCACACACACCAGCTGCTTGTTGTTGAATTGAAAACCAAAAGGAAACTGACTCAGTAATAAATAAGATCACATCAAGCCTCTAAATGTAAACAATGGGACTGATTCAACGGATTTACAGATTCAGACAATTTATAGTAATTTATAATAATAATAATATCAAAACTCTGATTCCTTGCACTACTTGTATATTTTGTTGTGAATTTCTTTTTGTTGTTGTATATTTTGAGGATCTTTTTTATACAGTTTGATGCCCTTAAATGTGTTTACTGTAGTGATGTTTCCTCTCTGTTGTTTTGTACTGCTGGAAAACTGCAATTTCCCCTCAGGAACAATAAGGAACATCTAATCTAATCTTATCTGATCTAATCTAATATAATCAAATTTTATCTAATCTGATCTAATCTAATCTGCTCTAACCTAATCTAATCTGATCTAATCTAATCTGATCTAATCTAATCTAATCTGATCTAATCTAATCTAATCTGATCTAACCTAATCTAATCTGATCTAACCTAACCTAATCTGATCTAATCTAATTTAATCTGATCTAACTACTAATCTGATCTAATCTAATCTGATTCATGCTGCTGTGTAAATCAGATTTTTTTAAAGTTACAATTCTATAAAATTAATTTAAAAAACAATATATGTAATTATTATATTTAGATTCTTAAAATGTAATTGATTACTGAATGCCATCAACTGATCGACTGTAACAATCAATACCAATGTCATTGTTATGGTAGCGACCGTGAGAGCTGTGCACGCTACACTGCGTCTGTTGTGCAACGGGGTAACCAGCTCTGGTTTCAAGGGACACCCCTGGTTACCTGAGGGTATGAAATGTTCCTAACTGCTCAACCACCAAAGGTCACTAACTACCCACATGTTACCAAGAAGTCGTCCATCTGGCGTCTCCTCCCCACAATGCTTTGGGACAGTTTGACCCACGCCATTAGTCAACATCACCTTTTAACATAAACAAATCCATCCTCCCAAGGTGCCCTTCTCAACGTGAGTCGATAGCTCTGATTACGTTTGGGAAACCGGGCATTCTGGGTAAAAGTCCCAGTCCGTCCCTGCAGCAGGACATTAGTTATAGTATAACATGGTATTTACTTCCACTCTGCTCCCTCAGCTGGCTCAGAAGAACTAACTATATTATACTAGTTCTACCTATATATTGTTTGTATTTGTGAGACCACCAGTGGGCCACCTGCTGGTCGCTAGCTTTCTTCCTCCTGTATTAGTACTCTAACATAACTCTGTCAAAGAGGGAGGAAGAGGCTGGCAGCCAAACACTTTCAGACTTTTTTGCTGGTGGAGTTTTCTGTTAATGAGTTCATTCACAGCAGCAGGGATACGATCATCAATCACAAGGTATTAAATGTGTGTCAGGGATAAGACCTCAACCAGAGTATGGCCACTAGCCAGGTTACTGAGGGCATGGAAAAGTAGCCACTGTTGTCTATGGGAAAGGAAAGGGGAAGCGAAGGACGGAGAGTGTTGTCTCTCGGTATGGGGGTTACTGCAGGGAAGGCCTTCTGGGTATAAAGAAACAACCTGGCGACCTGAGGACCAAAAATATCTGCTGAAGGCGTTTACTACTAAAGGTATTTAAGGATTTATATGGTCGATGTCTCCTGAGTGACTTCAGTCTTCAGGCTCCTCAGTGTCTCGGCATTAGAAACCATTTTCCTGCTCAGCATTACAGCAGATTGGCCTCAGTATTACTAGCTTCAGTCTTGATTCAGAGCAGTGTATACTCGGGATCCACCGATATGGACTGGACGGATGGACGACCGGTACAGGTACTGATATTTTTTAATACACCAATAGTCAATATATTGAGCCAATATTTTAAAGTTTTACCACTTTCATGACAAAACAGTCCCAAAAATGTACCAGCAGCCATTTCAAAACATTGTCTAGAGAAGGCCAACGGAGATTAAAAGCATTTAATTAACAGATGTATCCCTGAGTTGTCGAGGCGCTGAGAGACTAAGGACTCGATTTTCATGCCAGACCGTCAATATTCACAACTCAGACAACTTTCAGAAATGGCTTGAATGGCAAGAATGTGGTTTGTTTTGGAGCGTGAACGTGGTGGATGTGGCAGAAGTACATGAACGTTGTATGAGAACATGTTGTCACTGCCATTTAGTTTTTCTTCAGCCTTTTGTCATATGACTTTGCCAGTTAGACCCATTGAGGTTTAACTCCACCAATGAAATTATTTCTGCCTCTGAGATTTGTTTGTATAAGTAAAACTCCAATCTGAATTCTTCTGTGGAGTTGATGTGGTTGTTGCGTCCCCAACAACAATGAGAGCTTTGCATGTTTTCAATGCCTGTATGGGTTTTCAATGGATGACAGACAGGAACAGCAGCCAGCGCCTCAACTAAGCATCTGGTTAAAGATGACCCGGCTGGACACGAGTACATCGAGCGGTAGATTATTCCTCGTTTTGCGTAGATATATTGTGTACTGTTGTTTCCAAGTCTTCGTTAAGTTGTCTGTTGATAGCGGTTGCTGAGTCGGCTGTAAAGGACTCTTGTACTCTTGAGTAGAAAGGAAAGGAGACAGGAGAGGAAAAAGACGTAATTTGTTATTCTGCAGGATTCTGGAAGGAACACTCACCCAGCCAGACGCCAGACTAGCCGGCCTGGTGTCGGTCTGGCTAGCCTGCTGTGGTGTTTTAACACACCAGGCTAGCGGCTAGCGTAGCGGCTAGCGGTTAGCGGCGGTGTGTACTTGGGTAGTTTCTTTGTGTGTTTGAGGTTTCTTATTCTTCCCACAGCGATGGAAGATACACACTCAGCATTCACTTCAAATCCTCTTGACCTTGCCCACAGTGGGGCACCTATTGATTCACACACACATACACACAACAACACACACAACACACATACACACACAACAACACACACAACACACACACACAACACACATACACACACAACAACACACACACACACACACACACATGCAGACACTTTAACAAGTGATGGGAGGCTAACAGTCTAACAGTTGAAATATAGATAGATGATGCGTGCGTGTGCGTGTGCGTGTGTGTGTGTGTGTGTGCAGCAGCCAGGAAGCAGACAGACAAGGCTCGAGCTGGACTGTGGCAGACGCTTGAGGGAGTAAAATGTCTGATAAATATTTCACCAGCTTCAGCATCACTTAACACAGTGGGGTGCGCCCCCTAGGTGAGGCACTGGAGAACTGCAGCGTGGGCATGACAAGGTGGTGGTGGGTGGGGGGGGGGTGGGGGGGTGGAGAGTAAACACAAATAGCAGCAGGCTAAACGTGGACATGTTGAAATGATTGGCTTTTTGGTGTTTGAACTTAAGTTGCATCCTTTCTTTTCCGAGTGAGGATATTTTTGGGAAGTGAGGACATTTTGGCCGGTCCTCACTTTTTTTTCATTTAGATCACCTCCCAAGGCTGTAAACGTGGTTTTCTCAGAGGTCCTCACTTGGGGCCCAAAATGTGAATAGCGAGTGTGTTATAATCTAAAGTGTGAATCCATCAATATGTTATTTTGTGTGTATAATATTTTACTTGCAACAGCATCTCAATCACAAGAGAGTATTTTGAATCGTACCCCTGAAACACACTCTCAGACACACACACACACACACACACACACACACACACACACACACAGAGTTGAAGTTAGAATATTTCACATTTTGATATTGATCCTCAAGTAAGGTTAGCCTAGTTCACGATCCAGGCAGACAGTACCGCTTTGTGTAGAGCAGCCTGACCAGCAATCAGTTATTTTGGTAGAGAGACAATATAAACTCAGAGGATGTTTACTTTCAAACACTAAAGAATTCTACTTAAAATCTGCCTAGCAACACAGATGGTCCTCACTATGTTGGTTCAAGACCTTTCTTGCTCTTGGCTATTTCAGCTAATCTGAGGTGATAACTGGGGAAAGGGTGCCATCTAGTGTCCAGAATGATTAGTGCTGTGTTCCTGAAATAGGGGTCCGCAGTTCGTGGGTTGATTTACCCAGACCTCACTATGTAGCAAGTACAAGAATATATATATGTGTGTGTGTGTGTGTGTGTGCGTGCGTGCGTGCATTATTTACTCAAGCCAGAAGGGGGACACGGGCACCTTGCGGTAGCTCCACATTTTAATCCTCCTACTATGATGAAGACAATGGCGATGATTCACCTTCCTGCCTCACAGTGAGAGAGAGAGAGAGAGAGAGAGAGAGAGAGAGAAAGAGAGAAAGAGAGAGAGACAGAGAGAGAGACAGAGAGACAGAGAGAGAGAGAGAGAGACAGAGAGAGAGAGAGAGAGACAGAGAGAGAGAGAGAGAGAGAGAGAAAGAGAGAAAGAGAGAGAGGAGATGAATAACACAAAGAAAGACTGAGGGACACAAAAGGGACAACAGAGTGTTTTTGAAGACAATAGCATCATGGAGGGAAATGAAAGCTGGACAAAAACAAGAAACATACAGAGAGAACGATAAAGGAATGAAGAAGAAGAGGTCGGGCTGAGGAAGGTTGCTTGATATGGGCTGGCAACAGAGCAACAGAGCATGAAATATACATTACAACTATTCGTTCAGGTTGTGTGTGTTGGGTTCATGTCCAGTCAGGGTTTGCTCAGCTCACATGGGTTTGCAGCTCACGCTAATGGAGTGTAGATACAATACAGGAGAGTTCACTCCGGCTGCATCAATAAACCATACAACAGCCCAAAACACGAGAGACAAGACACGGATCCATGCACTTCTTGTTTGAATATGTCCATAACCACAGCGTGGTTGATAAGAAAACCGACAAAACTTAAAGGTGCCACGCAGCATTTTTAAACATCCTATATGGACTGTCAGATAAAGTGTGATTCATCGGTATACCTGCAAACAAGTGAACACATGAGACCGAGGTTGAGACGATGTCACACCAGCGGTATTGTTGGTGGCGTTTCTCAAAATTAAGACTACATTTCCCATAACCCCCTCTTGCTGAAGATGATAAACACGTTGGAAGTGAATTTTTTTGGCCATCCACTCCTACCACCATCTGAAAGCTTTAACTCCTTTTGTGGTGGAAGAACGGCGCCCTCTTCTAATGAGAACGAGAATTCCTGCACGTCTGCACATAATTACAGAATCACTGATATCACTCACTCACTCATATTTCCCCAATATGAATAGTGATATTAATAGTCTCCCAATATGAATATATTCATAATATGTCTTATCATAACGTGTAGAGATTAACCTTTAATATTAACCCTTAACATAGTGTTCATTTACCATTGTCAGTACACAAAATACACCACATCTCTAAATGAATGTGGTAATGATGTCTTGATGGTAATGCTACACGTAGCATCCTTCCATGTATGTTATTAGGCTTCCATGTAGCGGAGGACTCTGCTTGATCTTTTTGGTTGGTAGGTATAGACCGGGGTGAGCTGCCAGGCGTTGAACCAGCAACTGCTTGACTACGAGGAGGCCTCCCTGAACATCCTGCTGCTCAGCTCAGCACAGTAAAGCACAGAACAAAACAGTTCAGTTCAGATCTGTTTGATTCAAATGGGTTTATTTGTTTCAAGTTAGCTCAGGTAAAAGATGAGGTTAGTTGAGGTGTCATAGCTGTTTCTTACCCATCACTAATTTAGACGGACTCTGCCACCTCTAAACCATCATCACGAGAATAAAGGGAAACACTAAACTTACATAAGTATCAAAAACAATCACGCTGGCAGCAAAATGTTTAGACTTTCTAAAACACTTGGATGCAGTAATAATTAAAAACCCTAAATGGACCTAAATTCCTGGAGCTTCATCAACAATAAAACAACGCTGCCTCGTCTCTGTTTCTAATCCCCTTACCGCCACACGCCAGCTATCGACTTGCTGCTGGCGAAGTATGCTCAGAGCGACGGCTAGCTGAATCTGATCTGAGCTCAGCTTGGAAGGAGCGTTGAACATCCTGGTACCTGTTTCCCAGTCGGTCCGTCTGAATGCTCCAGATTGTCAATTAAAACTCATTAGCTGGATGTGAAGCAGAGATCAACTCCCACTACAGAGAAGTAACTTAATATAAAACTCTCCATGTTGTAATGCAGTCTGGTGCAGCCGAGATGATGATGAGGAAGGAGAGTGGTTGGAGAAGAAGAGGATCGTGTCAGACTGGATGTGGACTGTGAGTGTCGGTGTCTGTAAACACACCTAATAAAGTGTGTTTGCATTTAATGGAGCAGTAAACTGAAGCCACTAACAGCACAGCGCTACCTGTCTGACGAAGGTCTAGGCAGGTTGCCATCACTCCTCACTACAATACAGCGTCTCTGTGGCCACCAGTAGAAGACTGTGGTTGTACTGGGCAGCTCCCAGTGGATGTGTGTAGCTGTGTGAAAAACATGCTCAATCAAATTTGTTAAAAATCAAAACATGGATGCCAATTTATTATATTTATTTAAAAGAAATGCCTTTTTTTATTTAAATGAAAATAATAAGTCATCTAATTCGAAGCAGGCTGCCAGTACATCGTGTCCAAATCAATCAGCCCAGACAATCCTGCAGTCGTCTCTGTGCTTAATAAAGTGAGATGGCTGCAGCTCCGACTCTCTAAAACCACAATGCAATTACAGTGAGAGCTTTCCCAAGTCGGGCAGACAGGGAGAGGTTAAGCAGTGGATGGGGGTTCGTCCTCCTCATGCAGGTCCGGGATAATGAATGTCTATCCCGCGGAATAATTCATACTGAGGCTGAAGTCGAAAAACATAACGTAATATGGTTTTCTGAGTATGATGGATGTGGAGAGTCATCAGCGCAGCAGAGCATATTTGGACCCAATGATTGAAACATGAGGTGAAATATTAATGCCGCTGTAGCACCAGAACCACCTGCCCGCTAGCTGGAGGATTTCTGATAACTCAGAAATCAGATCAGAGCAGAAATATTTTTGGGTTTTCATTACTTGCAATGAATCTTGATTTATGTATTTATTGATACATTGGACTGGTGCTGAAGGAACACGGCGGCTACCGGACCGGAGGGATGACATGTCAAGTCAAATCAACTCAAATGTATTAGTACAGCGCTTCATTAAAGTCTCAAAGGGCTTCACACGCCCACGTTTTACACAATACATGAAAATCAACACCCTCAAAACCAAGACCCTGACAGGGAGGGATCCCCTCCATGACGGTGGGCAGATTAAATATTGATCTCTAATGCAACGTAACAAAATCCACAACTGGTGCGATTGTACGGTTGCAATACATTTCCATACATTCCCAACGTTTTGACCAGAACATCATGCTCCAGATGATTTAAGACGACCACGTACTCTTTTTGAGCAGACAGGGAGACGTCAGGTCTAGTGTGGCCACGGAAGACTCACGTGGTCAGGAGGTCCAGACGTAAGCAGAGATTCACTGATCAATCACGATCAATCACCAACATTTTCCCTTCATTCCAAAACTCTACATATCAACTTGTCAGCACGTTGCTGCAGAAATGAGACCAACTGCTGAACATTTATCGTAAGTAACTCAGATTCAGACTCAGACAGTATTTTCCCATTCTGTAGGTAAAGAGCTGCAGATCTCTCCCACAGTGTTGAGTGGTGAGGTTGACACTTTGATGCCAGTCATCATGTTGTCAGAGTGTGTTCACGCCGTGTGCTTTAATCTACTCTGAACCGCGGCGTGAAAATGCCAGTTGTGTCATTTGTTTGGTTTGTGAAGTCCTGCTGTCCCTCGACACCACGAGACACATTCCTGCCAGTCTGAAGGTTCAACAGAAATAAATACATCATCTCCACATCCACTAACAGTACCGCTGGTGTGAGGTGGAGGCGACCCGCCGGCTCTAGCATGGCCTCATTTGTCGACGTTTAAAAATCACAGCGGCTCTAAAGTGATTCTGATGTACCTGGAGGGAGATCTCCAGACCCGCGTCACATCCTGCCAGCTCCCAGAACCACTTCCTGTCCACCTGGAGGACAGACTCAACACAGACTCATGTATGGTCATTTTCACCACCCGACATGTCCTCACACATGGAGCTGCAGTATCACTTATCAGAAGCATCAAATCCATCCATCATCTCTCTGATCACGCCGTCTGTCTGACAAAGCGTCTCAACGGATGAAAGGCCGGTTGAGGTTGAGGGGGCGACGCCCACTCTCCCTTAGCGTTAACCCAGCCGAGGGGTCGAGCGAGAGAGAGAGAAGAGAGAGAGAGAGAGAGAGAGGACTGGAGAAGATTCAAAGTTTATTTAGAGAATCATCTCACACAAGCAGTAATAGCTTGGTTGTCTTAAGGAGAAGTGTAGCGAGTGTTAGCTGATGCAGGTTGAAGCCACTTTAGGTTTGTAAGTTGGTAAATTGATATTTCGTCTGAATTCAGAATGGATCCCCAAGTTGGGTGAACATGGATGAGTAAACCAGTACGGTGGTCATGTGTCAGTGTTGCTAGTGTCATTGCTCGGCTGTTTCCTGTCAAAGTAAATCTTGAGGTCCGAGCATCTGACCAGCTGATGTACATTTAGAAGAAGAGGGCTTTGATCCATGTTGTACAGAAGTAAAGAAACAAAGACAGAAGGGAGGTGAGATTCATAAACACAGAACCAGAGAGAAGGGCCGAGGGAGAGAGGTTTGGCATGAGAAAATGTAAGTGTGTATCCATGTGTTTGTATTATTTGTTTCCAGCCCGAGGAGAGTTCCAGCAGCACAGAACCAATTAACCCATCTGCACCATTGTGCATCCCGACTGGCATCACAAGCACCGTGGTGCCAGAACACATCATGGTCCTCCAGCTCAGGAGAGCAGTGGGAGCTGAATGAAAGGTAGTGAACAGCAAGGACAGACTACACTGGTACCGTGTGTGTGTGTGTGTGTGTGTGTGTGTGTGTGTGTGTGTGTGTGTGTGTGTGAGCAAGGTGCAGAGGTTGCTACCTGCTGTATGGCCGGTGAGATACATTGTTAGCTGCTGCATGCCTGAGGCAGAACACATGACACAGCAGGATGCATTATGGTGCCTTAATGGGCGGAGCCAAAGTCCCACGTTTTACTGCAGGCTTGCTTCTCTACTGCTGCACTGCTGCTTCACCTCTCAGAGGACATCAGCAGGACTGGTTTGATCAGCAGGACTGGTTTGATCAGCAGGACTGGTTTGATCAGCAGGACTGGTTTGATCAGCAGGACTGGTTTGAGACATCAGCAGGACTGGTTTGAGACATCAGCAGGACTGGTTTGATCAGCAGGACTGGTTTGATCAGCAGGACTGGTTTGATCAGCAGGACTGGTTTGATCAGCAGGACTGGTTTGATCAGTAGGACTGGTTTGATCAGCAGGACTGGTATTACATGAGTTTAAAACAGTAGTGTTTGATCTGAAAATATGCCTCTTCAGCACTAATGTACATTTAAGGAAGAATAGGCTGCAGAGGCTGTTGCAGTACTAGTGGACACATGGAGCACAGGGCACCACAGTACACATACACACATACATGCACATGCAGACATATTCCTCAAATACTTGTTCAGAGGAGATTCAGTCCCCCTTCATGCACTTAGCCTACATCTATCCTGTACTAGTATTATTAAATACTCAAGTGTGAAAACAAACCTGACCAACATTCCTTGTAACTTGTCATTTGAATGAATGACCTCCTGTTGTGGACGGAGCAGGTACCTGTACATAAACACCAGCAGCCTCTCCATGAGGTGGAAATTGGAGGCCGGTAGCGTCTGAGTCTCCGTCCTCTCCGAAGCCTTCCCCTAGGAGGATCAGTTAAAGGAAGCAGAGCAGCACTGAGGAAGACTGTGATGAAGAGGAGCAGAAGCACTGAGGAAGACTGTGATGAAGAGGAGCAGAGCTGCAGATAACAACCATGTTTCTGTAGTTTCCTTCTTCAAGGCTGAAAGGGACCAAATGGAGCAGAATGGATTACCCCCCAAAAATACTTCCTCTCTCCGTAGCTTGTTACAAATATACCGGTTAGAAAAGTCCCATATTTTATACACCTATTAACAATAGATGCAAAATAAATATTGTTGTTTTAATATCAAAATCCTCTTTACCTTTACTTGTTTTGCCTCCTGGAAACAGTGTCTCTGTAGTGGTTAACCTGGTTAACCTGGTTAACACACTGAGATGTCTGCTCAACGTTTTCATTAGGGCATTAAAACACTTTAGTCAGATTTCAATGTTAACATGTGACTACTAGCAGCTAGTGACTCTGAAGTCATGTCATCTAGTTTTGATTCACACCTGCCTGACGTGACGTTCTGACAGGTAACAGCAAAAACACATGATCTGCTTGTTCAAGACCACCAGAGCGTCAGCCGCTAGCAGTGTGAACCTGTAAGAGTTACAGAGTTATAGAGTTATAGAGTTACAGAGTTACAGAGTTATAGAGTTACAGAGTTACATAGTTACAGAGTTATAGAGTTACAGAGTTACAGAGTTACAGAGTTATAGAGTTATAGAGTTACAGAGTTATAGAGTTATAGAGTTATAGAGTTACAGAGTTATAGAGTTACAGAGTTACAGAGTTACAGAGTTACAGAGTTATAGAGTTATAGAGTTATAGAGTTACAGAGTTATAGAGTTACAGAGTTACAGAGTTATAGAGTTACAGAGTTATAGAGTTATAGAGTTATAGAGTTACAGAGTTATAGAGTTACAGAGTTACAGAGTTACAGAGTTACAGAGTTACAGAGTTATAGAGTTATAGAGTTACAGAGTTATAGAGTTATAGAGTTATAGAGTTACAGAGTTATAGAGTTACAGAGTTACAGAGTTACAGAGTTACAGAGTTATAGAGTTACAGAGTTACAGAGTTACAGAGTTACAGAGTTACAGAGTTATAGAGTTATAGAGTTACAGAGTTATAGAGTTACAGAGTTACAGAGTTACAGAGTTACAGAGTTACAGAGTTACATTACAGAGTTACAGAGTTACAGAGTTATAGAGTTATAGAGTTACAGAGTTACAGAGTTACAGAGTTACAGAGTTACAGAGTTACAGAGTTATAGAGTTACAGAGTTACAGAGTTATAGAGTTACAGAGTTATAGAGTTACAGAGTTACAGAGTTACAGAGTTACAGAGTTACAGAGTTATAGAGTTACAGTTATAGAGTTACAGAGTTACAGAGTTACAGAGTTATAGAGTTACAGAGTTATAGAGTTATAGAGTTACAGAGTTACAGAGTTACAGAGTTATAGAGTTACAGAGTTACAGAGTTACAGAGTTACAGAGTTATAGAGTTACAGAGTTACAGAGTTATAGAGTTATAGAGTTACAGAGTTACAGAGTTATAGAGTTACAGAGTTACAGAGTTACAGAGTTATAGAGTTACAGAGTTATAGAGTTACAGAGTTATAGAGTTATAGAGTTATAGAGTTACAGAGTTATAGAGTTACAGAGTTACAGAGTTATAGAGTTACAGAGTTACAGAGTTATAGAGTTACAGAGTTACAGAGTTATAGAGTTACAGAGTTACAGAGTTACAGAGTTATAGAGTTACAGAGTTATAGAGTTACAGAGTTACAGAGTTATAGAGTTACAGAGTTACAGAGTTATAGAGTTATAGAGTTACAGAGTTACAGAGTTATAGAGTTACAGAGTTACAGAGTTACAGAGTTATAGAGTTACAGAGTTATAGAGTTACAGAGTTATAGAGTTATAGAGTTACAGAGGCTGCTCTCATCCTCACCCCCCCCCCCCCCCCCCCCCATCATCTCTCCTCGTCCTTGTAACCAGTACGAGTCGCTCCACTCCAGGAATTAGGATTTAACGGTCCAACAGTATTCACAGTTTGGTTGTAATTTGAATTGCTTGAGCTGATTCAGTTTAATGACCTGGGAGGGAGAGTCGAGGCCTGGGCCGGTCTGGACACACACACACACACACACACACACACACACACACACACACACACACACAGTGAAAGAAAGAGCGATAGGGCCGCTATGCTCGACGCCGCCACAGTAATAAGTCAAGCCACACAAATAAAATGGATTTTGTCACTACACGGTGTCTCATTCTGTCTCATTCCACACTGCAGCAATGTCAATCTGAGAGAAAATGAAAAGGTTTGAGACTCAAATTGGATTTGCGCTGATGAAGGTCATTCCTCTGGGAGAGAGCAGCAGACTAATACAAGACATCAGGATTGATCCTGATTGTTCTGCAGCTCATTCCTTCTGCTTCAGTCTGGTCGCTTCCTGCAGCACAGCCACCCTGGAGGAGGATGCTCAGATCTCCCTGAACAAACCCCGTCTCACCAACACAGGCTTCAAAATAAGAGTCTCCCCCAGGGGCACAGATGGAGCGCTTGGCTTCATAAATGGGGTAATATAACCTCAAACAAATATAAAATATAAAGTAATGTAACTTCACAGATAGTCTTGGCATCAAATGTGGAGTAATAGAGCCTCATAAATAGACTGATGCGGCCAAGTACATATGCATCCAATAATATGATTGATGGTAAATGCCCACCACATTTATTACAGTAAGTATTGAGAGAGGATACACAAATATGCACTCTCAGTTACACTCCTCCTCCCTCAGTTGAAAAAAGTACTCCAGATAGTTCAATATGTTAAGGAGTAGGGTTCAGCTGATACCGATGCTGATAGTTTTGAATCGAGGCTGCTGATAGTAAATATTGAATCTACTTTTCAATATTTTCAGGTTTTTCCATTTTCATTCCAAAACATTTCAAGTATTGAGTGTTGGTTGGAAAAGCCTCTGAAACACTGAGATGATCACAGGACTGGAAGGAAGGCCAACATCTGATATTTAATACATAATATTATTAATATATTATCAAACCAATATTTGGTCTGACCCTGGTCAGCAACACCGGCGATCCTTAAGAGGATCAGGACCTTCAGAAACACTGATTTAACCAACCGAGTTAGAAACTATTCCTATCAGCCAAGACATCTGCTATGGCCACATGCTCCTCATGCTCCTCCCTCCAGCTACATCACAACACATGACTTACTCATGCAGAGGAAAATAAAACTCACTTCACACTTCACACAGAATAGATCTTTACTGTCACCGTAAAGAGTCGTTCAGATCTGCTGCTATTGCAAAATCTATTGAGAGGAAATCAAGCATTTTGACCATTTTGCACAAAGTCCTTATGGCAGCCTCCTCAACACTCAGAACATGATCAGTTGGTTCTGCCGGTCTCAATCTTTCACAAAGCAGAAACAACTTCAGCTGCCATATGATCCAAAACACAGCGACAACAGATTCAAGTATTTCAGGTAATAAAAAAAATGACATCTTCAAGCGATAATGACACAGAAATGATAAATGTTGTAAAAACGTTGGTGGAGACTGAGGCAACTTTGAAAAAATAATGTTGCTATTGCAATTTTGTCCTGGTGGCGCTGTGGAGCGTGACGGACTGACGGACTTCATCAAGCATTCAGGAATTACACCTCACTTCCAGTTTGCATGTCTTTGCCGTCAAATTAATTTGTACAAACATATGATGGTAGGCCTCACGGTTCAGGAGTTATTGGCCAAATCATAGGGTTGCTTGTTATAGCGCCACCATCTGGCCAATTGGAACAATCCACTGGGGACGCGTGAAACCTTCCCACCAGTTTGATTGCTCCAGGACTTTTCGTCTCTGAGGTTCAGATCGTTTTGAGGCAGAGAAGGAAGAAGAAAAACAATCCTAACAAAAGCAATAGGCCTCCAGCGCCGGTGGTGCTTGGACCCCTAATAATACTGGGAGAACAGAAGGAGCCGGCAGCGCTGCCGCCCAGCGCCCTAATAAATCACACAAAAAGGTTACGCATTCACATTTTTTCCCATCTCCAATCTTTCCTCAGAGCTGACTTCAAAAGAATCAATCCTCTCCTAAATAGAGCTTGTAAATCTTTCCACTCCGACATCAAGTTAGTTCTGACAGGTCAATAAAACAGTGAGACTCAGGGCCATGTTTCATTCCCTATCTGTCTACTGTCACTCTGTTTTCACTCTGTTTCCAAACCTGAATGACCACCAGCTACCCCAGAGAAACTCCCTCGCCCGGGTCTTCATAATAAAGTCAAACATGCCATTTGGTGGACGGTTTAATCCAAACTGGGTGGGCGGAGCCATCGGCAAACAAAATCGCAAAAAGGGGCTGTAAGAGAGAAGAGCATCCCATGAATGATTCAACTTGATTCAAACATTCTTATTTTTGAATCACATTTCATGTCAGTTTTATCAATCTCCTCCATAAAACTGCCACGTATCATCTGAAGGAAATGGATGATTTCAGTGTTTTAAGTTCTCATCACTTAACAGGTAAGTTGACCAATGGGACAAAGACTCGGTGTTCTTTAACTTACAAATATGTAAAAAAATAACAGCTAATTTTTCTACTGTCTTTTTGTTACCTGATATGGTGATACATGGATTTCCCCAAATGACATCAATGAAATACTACCACTACAAACTAAATCTCCTCTGTCCAACACCAGGCATGCTGCTCTGATCTGGTCCTTGTCTTCTGCTTTTTTTGATTCACTACATTCATCAAGGACATATGTGAAATCCAGAGAATTGAACTGCTAACAGATCCTCATTTTCAGTAGCAAATCAGTGCATGTTTCCTAACACTGAATGACATGTGGGCTTGGTTCTGTACTGAAGAGATCCTAGAAAAAACAAGACTATGTTGGGAGTTGTTCACTTCTGCTGTGAAGGTCGTGGACATGTTGTTGTTAACACATCTGATTAGCACGCTAGCTAACGTATCTCGTAGAAACTAGCGTTAGCAGTCATGTTAACATTGGTTTGCCAAATTAGTTATCTAGCTAACGAAGCCAGAAACCAATTGTCTGATAACTGGTTAACTGGTAACTGGTTAACTGGACTACAAGCTACAACTTGTAATGCTTTGGATTCGGGACTAAGACCAGAGGGGCTGAAGACAAGACACTGTGTCTCAGCAACCTAAATTTGAAAACAAATCTATCTCATCACATTATTCACTTTCACTTTAACGTTACTGAACTGGCCGACACCCACACTACCACACTATACTCCTCTGGACCTCCATGATGGCACCAGCCATGGTTGCAAAGCCTCAATTGGACTCTGAATATCAGGGGAAAGGAGGGAGGAAAGGCAGCGGCTGAACTGCAGCTGCAGTGACGGACAGGATGTAGTTAGCATTCCTTAGATCTTTCTTTCTTTCTTCTGTTTACCTGCTGGCTTCTCGGGGGAAGCGGACCTGATCCATTTCTCTCTTCACCTGCCTCTCTTTCTGCCTCTTGTGATTTATTCTGCCTTCTCTCTCCCCTTGTTCTCAATCTTTATCCAGCTGCCCTCCATCAGGCTCCCTTGTTAAAGGAGACCGTGATGTCCATTGCCGTTAGCATATTTCTTAATTCTACCGGGACAACAGGAAGCTGAGGGGAGCAGAGAGTCAAGGAGACACAGGAGGAGGTTCCTGGGTCCTCTGGCAGCAGATACCCCTGGTTCTGACCCTCTTTATCATCTCTTTGCTTGCACTCATTTCTTGCATTCATCTAAAGTCTTCACCCCTCCCCCACCAATCTCTCCAAGCCTTTTCCAGCGTATTGAGAAAGACACAAAGGCAGTGGGGAGTGAAAAGCAACAATACAAATCATTTCTTGCAAGTCTTGGACACTGAACGCCTCCTCACGGTGTCATTTTATTTTTAGCTTGTAATTTGAACTCTTACATCATCCACCTGACGGCAGCGACACGGTAAAACAAGGAGCGTTTACATTGTGTGAAGTACCTGCAAAGATTATACTGGATCATATCATGAATGGTTGATTTCCCTGTGAATGAACATACAACTCATCCATTTTACCAAAATGGGAGTCGCTATCAATCATGCTAACGGGACGGCGGCGTCAGTCATTATGAGAGTGTGGAGCCCAGCAGGATGGTGGGGGTCGTGACTAGGGTTGCCACATTTGATTTGTGAAAAACCGGGACATTTGACATATTTGCAAATATACTATGTTTAACAGCTGTAGGAATCCCTATTGCCTCTCTTACCTCTATTTGTCCTGACGTAGATGCACTCTGTGGCAACCAGAGGGGGAATCAGGGAGATGTGCATATCATTTCAGAGTGAGACACAATACCATTGCAGTTTTAAGGACTCAAGGGTACGTTTATTCACAAAAAGGAGGCTCAAACAAAAATAAAAAAACTTAGGTTCTCCCCTCTTCTGAGTGTATTAAGGCACCTATGCGCAGTCACCAGCAGCATGGGGTTCCTTGGGTTGGCCTTATCCATTCAGAAAATGTCTCTCTTTTTGCCCAGTCTGAGTTGTACGTTGTATATCGGGGGTTTTTTGCTGCTGGTTGCTTGTCTGATTTTGTTCTCTCGTCCTCCTCGTCCGTCTCTCCCCCCATTTTATAAAACTGACCAAATAAATCAAAAATAAATCAGAAGTATTAACGTTAGGCGATTTTGTCTCGGCTAGTAGCTAGCTGAACTTTCCCACGGTGGGGTCGTGGAAGTGAATGCTCGCGCCAGACTGCAGCAGTTGCTAGGTGATGAGGTAAACTTTCGTATTTCTACTACCAATTAAAAAGAAGTATAGGCATATGGCCAATCGTCGCTGTGTTTTACTTTACTCATTTTGACGGGATTGGATTGAATGTCTAAATGTAAACAGGAAAAACAGAATAGCAGTAGAAGAATCCGGTTTTATTTGGAACTCTGACATTCTAAATTAGAAGAAGTACATTTTCACAAAAAAAACGGGACAATTCGTGTCCCGGGAAAGAATAGTCATTTTCCGGGACAGTTGCTCAAAAAAGAGAACAATCCCGGGAAAACCAGAACGTGTGGCAACCCTAGTCGTGACATCATCGACACCCGGGTCACCTCCGCACACCCGCATGCAATTTCTGTTGTCGCCTACGGAAAACATTTCCTCACCATGAAAGGATTATGTGGAGGAGGCGCAGCAGGAAGTAGTTTGACATTGAAGTGTAAGGCGTGGAGGTTGGAGGTCTGACCACCCGGGACTTTTTGTACCATGACTTTTCATTCTCAGTGAAGGTTTTACTCATTTAACCACGACCAAAACCTAATCCCAACTGTAACCAAATAGTCCTGCCTCACCTTAATGTCGTAATGTAATGTAGTGGCATAACCCTAACCCTAAACCATAACCCCCTAACCCCGTAACATTAAACCCCTAACCCCCTAAACCCCTAACCTTAGACCCCTAACCCCCTAAACCCATAACCCCCTGACCTTAAACCCCTAAACCTAAACCCTAACCCCCTAAACCCCTAACCCTCATTGTTTTATTTGTTTTCTTTTCTTGTACCGTGTCCCATTGGTGCTGCTGTCGTACAGTCCTGTCATGCTGTAACCGTCGTGTTTCAGAGTTTATGATCATTTCAGCAAACTGAGAGAGTGACTGAAACAACGACCATCACAAAAAGAAACAAAGAGGCTGAAGGAGGCGTGATCGTTTCACCGGAGGCCATGAGAAGGTTTAACATCACCGATGGTTGATTACAATTACTGGAACAGTTCTGCATTTCACTTGTTGCCTAGTTACATGGATAAAGTACAACCACTCTAAAACCTATTCACTCCTTTAATGCTTCACATATCCTGTTGTGCTGAAAAATTAGTTCTATTATATATACAGTGGTGGCCAAAATTATTAGAACACTTGGCATATTTAAGAGGTTTCAGTTGTTTTTGTTCAATTGGCCATTAAAATACCCATAAAACGAATGAAATATATACAAAGTCATCATGATGCTCTATAAACCAGAATAGAGCATCATAAGGAGATTTACCGTCATTTTCCTTACAAAAAACCAGCTAGGCCGATTTCACTGTCAATGTCACACAATCATGTTCCATTCATAGGAAAGCCTTTGGCTTGAGTTGCAGAAGGCGGGACAACATTAGTGTTCAAGTTCTCAGGAGATATATTGACACGATGCCAGAGAGATGTGCTGCTGTAGTTGCTGCAAAAGGTGACATACCAAATATTAAAGTTAAAAGTGGATAAAAACAGTAGGACTCACTTCATCTGATATTTGTTGTGCTCAGAGCAACCATCTGCATGTTTCATGAACATTATGAAATGAAATCATGTTTTGGAGGCAAGAAAAGGTCAATATTCAGATCTGTCAGGTGTTCTAATGATTTTGGCCACCACTGTATATATATATGTGTATATATGCCCAGATTATCTTTTAGGACCTGAAACAGGGAGTGAATTAAAGTACAGCTTTACTTCAGAAGTAGAAGTGATGAAGGATTTGATCACACGTGACCTCTTGAAATGATCTGTAAATACACTGATCTCTGTTCTAGTGACCAAAACGTTCACTACGTTTTAGTTGATATTTTGCTATTTTGGTTCAAGGAGAGATTGTGTGCATGTGACTACACACACACACACACACACACACACACACACACACACACACACACTCTCGTAACTCCTAATTAAATTAGCCTCCAATTACTCCAACATGGCAGCCTGAGTCTCTCCAAGGTGGTGGATCTCTTCCCAGACTCCTCGGCTCCTCCCCCCCCCCCACAGCATCAGCCTGGGAGGATCTGAAGCTTTTCTGCAACTATCATTAGAAAAGGGCAGTGGAGGAAAAGTCCACATTGATGATGCAGGCCAGTCTGGGGGGGATTTTTAAAGGCTTCGTATCCTTCCTCTCTACATTCCTGCCTCTCTCTCCTCCTCCCCCCTGAGGGATTTGGATCACCCTCGCCAGCTCTGGCACAGAATACACAAAATACATGGCGGGGTCTCGGTAAATACTGACTGAGGCAGCAGTAGGATATATTACGGATGTGCTCAGGGCTTTGCAGTCACACCGTAAAATGATGAAGCAAAGCAGCGTGATATGTGCAGCTTTTGAAACCGGAATGGGGTAAGTACCGGAGGAGAGGAGCTAAGAAAGGAAGAGGGGAGGAGGAGGAGGAGGAAGAGGAGAGGAGCTAAGAAAGGAAGAGGGGAGGAGGAGGAGGAGGCAGAAAGAACAGGTGGGAAGAGGAAGAAGGGGAAGGTAGAATAGGAAGAGGAAGGTCAGTTTGTTTTCTGCTGATTGACATTAAAGTATTATTGTCTTGATTAATAGAGATGATTCATGTAAAGGTTCATTACGCAGCTATCATCATACCAGACTGTCCTTCAACCTGAGGACCAGGCCTGACCTCTGACCTCTGACCTCCCTGTGGAGAGGGGAAGCCCAACGACAGGAAGACACCAGTCAACAAGTCACAACAGACTGAGTACCTAGTGAAGAGTTAACATGTCACAACACTAAATAATCACGCTGTGTCTGTTTTTGGCTTGGGAATGAAAAGTGTTGTGACTGTTGTAGCCCCGCCCCCAGGAAGTGACCTGGGTCAGTAATCCTCTAGTCATTGGTATTGATTAACAACCTTATCGAACCCCACAGAAAAGATAACCAATGCCAATGTTCTCCATATACATGATACATACACACACATTGTGCAATACACATATACAATAAAACACATGTATATGTATCTAACAGAATGCTTGAGAAAGTTTTCTTCCTAGGTGGTGGTAACTCCCGCTGTCTAAATCAAGTTTTGAACTCTGGAGGTCACGCAGACGAGATGATCAAATCCCTTTTGTTTGTTCATTTTCCAAATATAAAGAGGAAAACATCCATGAAATATGCATGAGCTCAAAGTAGGGAGAGAAAAGACAAAGAGAAGAACAGTGGGAGGGGAAGACGAGCAGCGCCTCGATGATGAAGAACCAGGAGGCTGCCTTCCTGTCCTCTACTGACCCTGAGGACTGGGTCATCCACCTCGGACCCTGTACCCAGCTGCCCCCCAGCTGCCCTCCAGCTACCCTCCAGCTACCCTCCAGCTACCCTCCAGCTGCCCTCCAGCTACCCCCCAGCTGCCCCCCAGCTACCCTCCAGCTACCCTCCAGCTACCCCCCAGCTGCCCCCCAGCTACCCTCCAGCTACCCTCCAGCTGCCCCCCAGCTACCCTCCAGCTACCCTCCAGCTACCCCCCAGCTGCCCCCCAGCTACCCCCCAGCTACCCCCCAGCTGCCCCCCAGCTACCCCCCAGCTACCCTCCTCCTCCTCCTCCTCCTCCTACGACGGGCAGGAAACTTACTACGTGTTTGTGTTTCCTCGTTTCCTCTTCTGGTTCGTTGCCTTCGTTCACGTCTCTGTGTATCGTGGTCAAAACTTCAAGATGAACGGTTTGGAGGCAAAGCTTGTTAGAGGATATCTGCACCTTCATCACCCATCACGAGTATGAAGCTCAGTATGGAACAGACACATGACAGGATCACAGCTGATATACTGGGAAATGAATGTGAAAATGAATGGATGTCTGAGTGAATGAGTGAACCAAGAGGAGGGGCTGGTGAAGTAGTTCAACCAACAAGAGTCGAGGTTTGCAGGCTGTCAACAGTTCAGCGTTGAGTCCCAACAGTGACTGAAGCTGCTGGAGGATCTATGAGATCTATCAGATTTAGGAGGATGTGCTGATCTGATCCCACACACACACACACACACACACCTCCCACTCTCCTCTCTCTCAAAGTGACTGGGAATCCACGAGCCATACAGAGATGAAGGGAGGAGAGAGGAAAGGAAAGGAGTAAGGTCGAGGGGAGGAGAGAGGAGAGGAGATAAGAAGAGCAGGTGACACTGTCAGTCGGTGTCACACGAGCCGCTGACTGGAGATCAGGTCTGGACAGACCGCTAACACGAGGGGAAGAGGAAGACGAGGGAAACTGGCTTTCAAAATAAAACCTGTCATAAGGAATAGACTGAAGGAGAGGAAACAGGAGAGGAGTCATGTCTGATTCAGATCAAGGGAGGAAATAAGCAGCTCATCAGTCCTGAGTCATGTGACAGTAACCATCAGTTATTAGTTGGTTTAAAATTAAGATTTCGTTCTTAGTATTTTTATTTCATCTGTTCATATTTTTGTCAGTGGAGATTTTAAGAAAAAGGAGAAATAAATCCCAGACAACTTTCATAGTCGATGTTTACAGAAGTGGAAAACTAAAGAGAGTAAAAGTCCTGCTAGGATGTTTCTCTGCTCTTAGACTGGTGATCACATGCTGATGTATTTGATTTAGTTAAAGTACTATAGAGTACTACTAGTTATAGTACTATAGAGTACTGTAACTCCTCTTACTTTCTGAACCTGATGTTCCACCACCGTGTGTCTGCTTGATATGAAGGAGATTGTCTGAGTGTTTTAAAACATATTACTACACAGAAGTACTCTGAGTTACTTTTAATAAGGAGTAACTAGTTACTCAACCTGCCTTGTCTACATCTACTTAAGTTAGTGATTTCCTACATTTCCCAGAATGCCTTTTGACCACCCCCAGAGAATGGGCGGTCTTTCATTACCATCCAGGTTTTGCAGTAAGATAACTTGGCTCCACCCACTGAGGTTTAACTCAACCAATGAGAAATGTTTTTATATTTAAGACTCCACCCAGTGAAGGCTACCCAGGGGACCGCTGGTGTGGGAGGTGACCAGACTGAGAGCCTGAGCGCCTCGGAGACTCGACAACACGCCAATCACCGAGCGGCAGACGGGGGAGGCGGGGCAGACGTCTGTCTGATGGGGTGAACGTAGACGGGAGAGTGACGGGTGTCTGACAGCCGGGTGTCACCGTGTCACATCATCAGTCCAGACCTCCCAACAACATTCACTCACTGGTACTCACCATCATCTCTCTGTCACTGATGGAGAGAGAGAGAAGGAGAGAGAGAGAGGGGGGGGGAGAGAGAGGGGGGGGGAGAGAGAGAGTCAGACAGACAAACAATTACTATCTCTATAGACTCTCCTGAGAGAGAGAGAGACTAAGAGGATGAGACAGAAACAAATTAAAATAGATAGCTAGGTAGATAATAGATAACATTAAAATGAGAGAAGTGAATAAGAACGGCAGAGAGAGAGAGAGAGAGGAGAGAGAGAGAGAGAGAGAGAGAGAGATCGAGGCTAAGTGACAAGGTGGTAAGCTTCATTACACCTTGTTAAAAGAGCCTCATATTATCCAGGTCAGAGCCGAGAGCCTCGCCGTCAGACTGAAGGTCCTTCAGGAGGAAGGGAGAGAGACGAGCATCAAAGGAAAGGAGACAAGGGCACGAGACACAGATAGCTAAGGTCAGGAAGCAAGGAGGCAGGAGAAAGGTAGAGAGAGGAGGAGAGACCGAGGAGGGGGAGGGGCGTCTGTCCTGCGGCTAAAATATGGTGAAACACAAAGATTTAGTAATTCATCTTTTACCAGATACTACTTCACTCTCTGTCAGTAAAAAACAGGCACTTGAATGAACGTGTTTCTTTGACTGGATCGTTGTTATGCTGAAGCATCTGTTATGTTGTTGGATGTGACAGACGAACAAACAGACGATCTCAGACAGAAGACAGACAGGTTGTCCCTGGAAACCAATACACATTTATTCCACCATAATAGCACAAAATGTAATAATGGCTTATTGTTCCTTCATACAATGGAACAACATCTCAGCTTTACTGAGGAGAATAGAAACACAGGAGAAAAGAACATGAATGAAATGCTAACATGGTGCTTTTAATCTGATATTATATGATATTATTACATTATTATATTATATTATATTATATGATATTATTACATTATTATATTATATTATATTATTACATTATTATATTATATTATTATATTATATTATATTATTACATTATTATATTATATACTATATTACTATTACATTATTATATTATAACATTATTATATTATATTATATTATTACATTATTATATTATATTATATTATAACATTATTATATTATATTATATTATATTATTACATTATTATATTATATTATATTATAACATTATTATATTATATTATAACATTATTATATTATATTATTACATTATTATATTATATTATTACATTATTATATTATTACATTATTATATTATATTATATTATATTATTACATTATTATATTATATTATTACATTATTATATTATATTATATTATTACATTATTATATTATTATTTAGTTTAGCTCGTTCCACAGAACAGCTGCAGAATACCAGAATGCTTCCTTGGCCACGCTGCTCTTAAATCTGCCTGGAACAAAACCGGAACAGCTCCCTCTAGTGGAGGTAATCAACCTCTCCACCACCTCCTGAACCAGGAGCATCTCCACCTGCTGCCCTCTGGCCTCCACCTTTAGCACCTTCAGGCTCTTAAGGTGTGAGAGCTCCAGGTGAGTACATGTACACAATGTACACAGAAAAACTCCCTTGGGTTGGTTGGGGGTTAAATATGAATTATAATACAATGTAGTTTGACTGTTTTAATCAATGAACCTTCTGAAACATGTTAAACATCAGGAGACACTGAAACTTTGATCAATTCCTTTACATACATTACTGCCTTTAAATAAAGAACCAATCTACAAATATAATTAAACAATTAAATGAAAATTAATAAAATGTTCAAAGTAAATCAAATTTAATTGCAGGTCTTATCGACTGTTTTTCATGTAGCTAGGTCAACGGGGAACCTCTGTCCACGCTGACTGGCCGATATGTGACATTTAATAAAAGGCCAATATCAATCTAAACCTAATACACACACACACACACACACACACACACCCAGCCTCATTCTTCCTGAAGGTGATGAGTGTGTAAAGTAACCTCTCCACAGCTCCTCTCTGTTCGGAGGGTAAACTCTGGATTCCCCCAAACAGAAAAACCTTGAATCGATGTTTATTGTCGCAGATAAACTGTTTATTTACGACCACGACATTCAGAGCTTTGATTTATACTGCAGCTGTACAGCCAGACAGCAGGGAGGGAAACAGGAGTGTGTGTGTGTGTGTGTGTGTGTGTGTGTGTGTGTGTGTGTGTGTGTGTGTGTGTGTGTGTGTGTCTGTGTGTGTGTGTGTGTGTGTGATAAATATGGGGCCAGTTATTTTTCTTCTTTGTCTTAAAAAAATTGTGGTACAGAACGAGGCTGTAGGAAGTTAATAGTGTGTGTGTGTGTGTGTGTGTGTGTGTGTGTGTGTTGTGTGTGTGTGGTCTCAGGGATTTTCCAGCATGTTTTTAGCCTTTGTGCATCACTGATGAGACAAATTGTGCGAAAATTAAAAATTTAACAAAATTTTAACAAAAAAACACACCTTGCCCCTTTTAAAAAGGGGGAAACCGCAACAGGGCAGAAACAAAGGGGAAAAAGAGAGGGTGCTCCCTCCCCCCCCCGGGCCCCTCCTCCCGGGCCCCCCCCTTTTCCCCGGTTTTCTCCCTCCCCACCCTGTCTCTCTTCTCTTCTCCTCCCTCTCTCTCTTTTGTTCCTTTTGTCTCCTTCTTTTTCTCTCTCTCCTCTTTTCTCTTCCCTCCCTCTTTCTCCTCTCCCCTTTCTCTTTTCTCTCTCTCTTCTCTGTCTCTCCTCTTCCCCTCTCTCTCTCTCTCGGGGTCTCTTCTCTGTGTCCTCTCCCCTCTCTCTCTCTCTCTCTCTCTCTCTTTTCCAAAATTTTCAGTTAAAGCCCACACTTGGAATAAAAAACAGTCGCCTAAAGGGAAAAGGGATAAATTTTTAAATTTCAGACTGATAGAAAAAGAAAACCCAAAACACCCTTTGGGCAGGGGGAGTACAAAATCCCCCCCCCCCCCCCCCCCCCAAAAAAAACCCATTTCGGGGATTGGGATGGGGGAATTGATGCTCCCCCCCCCTTCTCTCTCTCCTTCTCTCTCTCCTTCTTTTTTCATCACCAATTTTTTTTGTAGTATTTTTTTTTATTTTTTTTCCCTTTTAAAATATGGAAAGCTAGATATTAATTATTTTCCTGTTCGGGTTTATGATCTTTTCTTGCTTCCCCTTTTTAATTGTGTGTTTTTTTTTGTTTTTGGTGTTTAAAAAAAAAAAGGGAAGATGGGGAAAGGAAAAAGTTTATATTTTTTTTTTTCAAAAAGATCTCCCTCTCTCTCTCTCCTCCCCTCTCCCCTTCTCTCTCCCCTCTCTTTTCCCCTCTCTCTCTTCTCTTCTCTTCTCTCCTCTCCTTTTCCTCTTTCTCTCTCTCCCCTCTCTTCTCTCTCCTCTTTTCTCTCCCCTCTCTTCTTCTCTCTGCGGATGGGGATGCGGGTTCGGGCGTGTGTGGAGTCTGGTGGGGTGGGGTGTGTTTGTCTTTTCGGAGTGATTTTTTCCCCCTTTTTTCTTTCTATTTACTATATTTTTTTTTCCCCCCCGGGGGTGGTGTAAATTTTAAAAGCGGGGTGTTGTTTTTGGGGGGTTTAGGTCGCCGGCGTGTGCTGGTTGGTTTTTTTTTTTTTGGGGGGTTATGGTTTTTAACCCAAAAAATAACAAGGAAGAAACGGCATAAAAATATCCCCGGGTTTTCCTTTTTTCAGTAGAAGAATGCATTTTAAACTGTAGCGGAATTGTCGGGCATAGTTGCATAAAAGTCCCCCCCCGAATAAAAGGGTCGCGGTTGTTTTTTTTTTCTAGACGGGGAAAAAAAGTGAATGCGGGTGTTTGAGAAGGGCCCATCGTAGTTAAGATATTTTTGGTATAAGTGCTGCCTCCTCGCAAAACCAAACCCAAAAAGGGGTTTTTTTATCAAACTCCCTTTTTTTCATTGGAGTGATTTTTTTTTTAAAAGAGTTTCCAGGAGGGGAAGGGTTGTGTCCCCCCATTAAAAAATTCCCCTCGGGCTGAAAAAAGTCACCGTGTTAAGCCTTTGCCCTCTATGGGAAGACCCCTTACAATGATACTGAACAGAAGAGCGAGGAACTAAATTAAACCCCTCAAATTTAGATTGGATAGTTTGATTATATGTTTTATGTAAATTTCAGATTTTTAAAAAGTTTTTTGGGTTTTTGGCAGAGAAGGGCATTTATCAGGGCCTGCCCGAAAAAGATCTGGTGGGAAAAAAGGGGAAAACAGGGGGAAAAGTCTGATGCAGGCAAAGAGGGGGGAAGGGGGGGAAAAACCCTTTGGCGGGGCCCAAACCCAACATAAAATAGGGGACAGAAACAGGATGAGAAAACCCAAAATGAGATAGGGGGCCCAGAAACAGGTTTGAGACAAAAAAATAATGGCCGGAGGAAAAAAAACCCGGGAAATGGGACAAAAAATAGTGAGATAGGACAAAACAGGATGAAACAAAAACAGTGAGAAGGAGGCAGAAACAGGAGGGAGACAAACAGTAGAGGGGAACGGGGAGGACAAAAAAAGGGATGAGCGGGAGGACGAAACAGGAGGGGGCAAAAAGGGGGTGAGACAGGGGGGGACGAAACAGGAGGGACAAACAACAGTGGACGGGGGGGGAAAATTTTCTGGGGGAGGGGAGCAGCTTGGGAAAAACGGGGGGGGGGGAAAAAGGGACTCAAAAAACAGGAAAAAATTTGTGGTTTGCGGGGAAAGGGGTTGTGGCCGAAAAAAAGGAAAATGAGACAAGGGAGGGGGGTGAAAAGGAAAAGAGAGTGCAGGTTTTTTAAGAGGAAAACTTAAAAAGAAAAAGGCCCAGTAGCTAAACAGGTCAAAAAGGGGAGAAAGAAAAGGAAGGCCAAAGGAAGTTTCCAGTGGAACAGAAGGCAACGGTCTGAGTCCAGTGGGGGAAAGGACTTTTCTGCTGAAAGTGAAGGTAAACTATCAGCTGTGAGGGCCAAAAAAAGTGCAAGTGCAAGCGCTTGTATGGTGTCGGAAAAATAAAACTTTTTTCCCAAAAAAACCAAAAATTGAAAGGTGTGAAGTCGAGGATAAAATTTCTCGACAGAAACTTTTCTTTAACTCGGCCAGGTTCCAAATGAGAAAACAAAAAAAGGGGGTTTCCCCGATAAAGAGTTTTTACGACTCGGGGAAAAATTGTACCGAAAATTGGGACAAGAAACAAAAATGATGATGGGTCTAAATCAGCTTGAAAACCAGGGGCCCCCCTTTCTTTTTCCCAGTTTTTTTTTTTAAATGTTTTTGTTTTTAATCTTTTTTCCCATAAAGGATTTTAAAAATTTGGGTACTCTAAACCTTAATGGTGGAAAAGAGATGTCAGGAAAAAGAGCAAGTTTTTTCAGATGCTAAAGCTAAAGGGGGCCTAAAGGGCATGTTCTTACAAAAAACCCACATTGACAGTTTTAATGAGTGTGAATGGAAGAGGGGAAAGGGGAAAGGGAAGGGGGGGGCTTTTTTGACCCCAATGACTACAATTTAGGGGAGGGGGGGGCATTTTTTCTCCAAGATTTCCTGCCAATGTCGAAACCAGGTAGACCCAGGGGGGTCGAGGGCGGGTTTTTTGGTGGTTAGAGCCAATTTTTATTTTTTTTTAATTTTGGTTTTTTTTGGGAATGTATTTCCCCCCAAACAAAAGGGGAGCTGACAGAGAAAATTTTTTTAAATAAAGTTAGCAGGTTTACATAACG
Organism: Hoplostethus mediterraneus; assembly: GCA_034670385.1. Classification (NCBI taxonomy): domain Eukaryota; kingdom Metazoa; phylum Chordata; class Actinopteri; order Trachichthyiformes; family Trachichthyidae; genus Hoplostethus; species Hoplostethus mediterraneus. The sequence continues at coordinate 2,671,433 of JAXDDW010000054.1, forward strand.
TTGTAAACCCCTGAAGTTTTTTTTATTTTGGGGGGGTTTTTTAATTGTACCGAGGTTTGAAAATCTAGATAGAAACCACATAAAACCCTCAGGGCCTGTTTTCCAAAGCGTCCCTTTGAATGGGCTTACAAAATTGCACTTTAGTTTTTTTTGTTATTTGGAGGGAATGAAGGGATGACAAGGACAATATACTTGGGTCATAGAAAGAGAAAAATTACTCCTTTTGGCCGACTAGATAGGTTTTTTTTTGTTTTAAGCATCTTTTAGCTTTTTTTAAAATTTTAAAATACTACCTGTTGGTTTTAGTGTCATTGCCTGGTTATTGCAGATTTTTAAATTTCCCAATACAGACCAAAGAGCCTTTTGGCATTTTAAATGCTTTTTTGGGTGTGAGGGTAATTTTAAGGTTTGCTTTTATTTTTTTGGGGGAAAAATTTTTTGGGGAGAAAGAAATGTTTTTACCTCCAAGGAAAGTGGGGGAAACTGGGGGAAGGGGGAAGTTAGACAACTCTTCACAGTAATTTTCAATGTCAAAAGGGGCCCATCCCAGATTTGAATGACCCTAGAGAATCAAATTGTGAACGGGAATGTTTAGCAGAAGCCACGGAAATCGGGGGCATATTGAACCCCTAAAATAAAAAAAAAGCGTTCTTGCAGCCTACAAAGGCCCCCCAGAGCACGGGGGCTTTGGGTGGGATAAACGGTTCCAGAGTGCAAGCCGAGGGACCCCACCTTTCCAAGTTCTTTTTTGGGTCTAGAGAAGAAAAATTTTGGGCCCAAACAGGTTTTTCCCTCCCTACCTCCGCCACAGGGCAGCGCCCTTTTACACCTGGGGGACAAAACCCAAAGGGCCGTGCAGTTCTACAACGAGCTGTACACCAGTGACTAGGTGGAAAGGGCGAGGGGCTTTTCTTTCCCCCTTTTGCAGTGGCCCCACCCCCGATTCAAAGGGGTTCCCAAAATGGAGCTGGGGGGGCCTTTTTAACCCAAAGAGGGTGGGCCCCACCCTTTCAGAGAAAGGAGGGGGGGAAAAGGGGCCCCCCCCTATCGACGGAAACCAGTGGAGCTCTACCCAAAACCCCTTTTTGGGTGAGTGGGGAAAAAACCCTTTCTGGAGGTTTTTTTAAAGAAAGTTTTTAAAAGAAAAGGGGTTTTTTTTTCCCCTAGTTGCAGAAGAGCCCGTGCTGACTCGCTGCCCAAAAAGGAGACCCGCAAAAAAAAAAAAAAAAAAATTTAAAATGGCGGCCCGTGTCTCTCCTGTGCACCCATTACAAGCCCTTTTTCCCCGTCCAAAAGGGTTGGCCAAAAGGCTTTAAGAAGGCGTTTGGGCCAAAGTCCCTCTTTAGGGGCCCAAGTACTGTGTGCCTGGTAGGTCCATTCATGACAATGTGTCATTTTAAATTTAGATATTTTTGGAAAACTTGGTTCTTTGGGGATTTGATAGGGCTTTTTCCCTTGGAAACCCGGAAAAGGCTTTTGATAGGGTTGAGCACCTTAATTATTGGGAAAATATGGAGAGTTTTTGGGCTCAGGGCCCCAAAACTTATTTTCCCTATCAAGGTTTTTTCCAGGAAAAATGAGAGTTAACTAAAAAATTTTTTTTGGGGCTCCGTAGACCTTTTAAAATCAACAGAGGCATTCGACAGGGTTGTTCCATTCAGGGGGTTTCTTCAAAACCCGTCCCTTGAGCCCAAGCTAAAGAAAAAATACGTTCTCGTAATTGGGTGGGTGGGGGATTCCCCCCTGTAACACAAGTGTAATTTTATCGCCTATGCGGACATATTATTGGGCCTCATAAAACCACAGGAAATCAGAATTTTTGGTTTGGAAATTTTCAAAAAATTTGAAAAATTATCAAACAGCCCGAGTAAATTGGGGGAAAAAATGGGAAACCCTAGCAGTTGGGGGTGGTTGGGTGGTCTCCCAAAAAATACCCGGAGGGGGAGTGGGGGGAAAAGGAATGGTTTGAGATACTTGGGGGTTTTCAACGTGAAGCAACAGCAAACAGAACTGGGAAGGGTAAATGGAGAAGATGGAGGGGAGGGGTAGCAAAAATGGGGTGGTGCTGCCACAAATTCTTTTAGGGGGAAGGAAAAATGGGCATAAATTAAAACCCGGTAGCCTCGGTATGGGTGGCACCGACTAGCTTGTATGGAGCCACCTGTGGTTTTAGTACAGAAGGTACAGTCTATGTTGGTCAACTTTTTTTGGGACAAACTACATTGGGTACCTCAGAGTGTGCTTTTTCTGCCCAAGGAGGAGGGGGGGCAAGGCCTGGTACATCTGGCAAGCAGAATAGCCACTTTTAGACTGCAATTCGTACAGAAGTATCTCACAGGCCCAACGGATGTTGTATGGAGACATACAGCAAGTTTCATTTTAAGGAAGGGAGTGGGGGTGGGTCTGGATTATGCTCTGTTTTTAATGGATTTTAAGTTTTTAGAACCTCGTGGATTACCCCATTTTTATCAAGGAGTTTTTAAAGCCTGGGCCTTGTTCAAGTGGGAGAAGCTGGAGCCTACATCATCACTGCACTGGCTGCTGGAGGAACCTCTCATGTGTGGAGCCAGGCTGGATGTGCAGGACAGTACCACACCAGGTCTCACACACAGGCTACGTGACAACGGCACTCTAACACTTCGACACTTAGTGGACATAGCAGGACCTGGACTTCACAACACTGAAGCAGTAGCATCTCACCTGGGCCTGAGGTCGATGCGCCACACCAGGAACATTTTAAATTTGTGGCGTGATAAACTGACTGAAGGGGAGCTTGCACTGCTGCGGGAGTACTGCAGTGGAGAGGAGCTTCCGGACAAAGATGACCCATTTCCTGAGGTCGGTTTCTCTATAGATCTAGATGGTTTTACAGGTGTTTTGCTGGAGACTAAAAATGTGGACAATCCAGACCTGTACATGGTAACTGGCAAGATATTGTATGCATTATGTACAAAAGCATTAAACAAAAGAAAGCTAAGTGGAAGAATGGACACTGTGTGGAGAGAGAAACTGGGAGTAGATGGTGGTGTTAAACCAGTGTGGAGGGCTTTTTATAAAAGCCCTTCCAAGAAAAGGTCAGGTGACCTCCAGTGGAGAATCCTGCATGGTGCTATTGCTGTCAATGCTTTTATCTCTGTGATTAACCCAGAAACCACTGACAACTGTCCTTTCTGTGGAAGGGTGGAGACCATCTTTCATTGTTTTATAGAGTGCAAAAGACTCAAAGACTTATTTGAGATTTTAAAAGATGTTTTTAATCTTTTTAGTGAGACTTGGTCCAAAGTAGCTTTTATTTTCGGGGCTGGGTATAAAAGGGTGAATGCGCAAAAGTGGCAACTACTGAATTTCATAGTGGGGGAGGCAAAACTGGCAATCTACAAAAGCCGAAAGAGCAAAGTAGAAAGCGTGCCCGGTCTGGAGGTAGTGCCGCTATTCCTTGCACTAGTAAGAGCCAGGGTCTGGGTGGACTTTAAGTTTTTTAAAGCAATGAGTGACATAGATGGTTTTATAAATCAATGGTGCTACTCAGATGCAATCTGCTCTGTAGTAGATGAAGAATTGATCTTTAGCTGTGTTTTTTGTTAATCTGTTGTTTTCCTGAATCAGGATCTTGTCACCGTGCTTCTATGTTTCATTGTGCTTCGATTTTAATTTGTGCATTATGGAACTGAATTGTTTTATTTATTGTTTGTTTTGAGAATCATGTGACGTAAATAAAGTATTCTTAAAAATCAAAAAATCTCTCTCTCTCTCTCTCTCTCTCTCTCTCTCTCTCCAACCAGAGAACAAACAGCCCAGGGACTTAAACTCCCAGAAAACTGTTGTAATCCTCCAACAGTAATAACCAGGAAATGAAAGTGGACAGACATTAACCGAGCGCTGCAGTGGAACGTTCACATTAGTGCGTCAGTCCTGATGGTCCTGATGGTCCTGATGGTCCTGATGGTCCTGATGGTCCTGATGGTCCTGATGGTCCTGAGGCCTCAGTCAGATGGAGACCAGCGACTTCCTGTCTCATCACAACACAAACACATGGAGGTGCAACAAATTCATACGTACAATTAAAAACAATCACGTATAAAAAATGTTGTTTATGTTTTAGCTACAGACGTTTCTATGGTTACAGTTCTGCTACAGCGTAACCATGGATTCAGACGTTTCTATGGTTACAGTCCTGCTACAGCGTAACCATGGATTCAGACGTTTCTATGGTTACAGTTCTGCTACAGCGTAACCATGGATTCAGACGTTTCTATGGTTACAGTTCTGCTACAGCGTAACCATGGATTCTAGCTGCAGACGTTTCTTTAGTGTTGAGGCACAGAGGCTGTCTAGTTCCTGAGAGGACTGGAGCTTCTCTGGAGGAAGGTGCCCACACCGCTGCTGGTGACTGAGCAATGACTTCCTTCTACATTAAGTAGGCTAATAGGCCTACATGACTTATCTCTATAGAGTCCCTTTCTTTGGGAATGGAAATTCCCCCTGCTCTTCGCCACGCATTAGGAATAACCTGACCTTCCAGACGACCTTCATCAGCTTCCATAGAAACCTCAGCACATCTGGTGCACTCTTGCACAGCCGGTAGGGGAGTCCACTAGGCCCTAGCACGCCTGGCTATCTATGTACCTCTTCCCAGCTTGGTGGGCTAACATCACACTGACACCAACAGGTGGAATATCGGGCGCTAGCTCTCTGAACATTAGCTTCTCTCTGAACATTAGCTTCTCTCTGAACATTAGCTTCTCTCTGAACATTAGCTTCTCTCTGCACTTCCTCCAGATATCCCTCCAGCTGTTCTGATGCTCTCAGACTACCACTGTTCTCCTGACTAAATAACAACCAAATGGATCCTTGTAGGATGATATTCCAGCTCGCTCTTTCTTTTCCTGTTTTTTCTAACGTTCTCTCTTCTTCTCTGCCAATCGCTCCTTCACATCTGACTGCAACCTGTTAACACCTTCGTCTCTCCTCTGCCTCCTAAGTCTTCTCTCCTGGATAACGTCTGTCTCTTGTTGGCGCCTGGATTTAACCTCTAACTTCCAAACCTTTCTTCTCTATAATCATAAAAAAACAACTCCCATTTTTTCCATCTTACTCTCAGCAGTTCATTTAAGCTTGTCTAAAACCTGAACCAACTCACTACTGATATCTTCCTGTTTCCTGCTTCCTGCCGCCCCTCTTCTCCATCAGGGGTTACTTCCTGTTGCTGGACTTCACCCGACTGACTTGACGTACTAGACTTACTAAACCACATCAGTCGTACTCTCAGTCCTGAACCAGAACGCCCTCACAGGTATCACTGCCGTGTAATCAAGCATGTATCTACTCATTGCGAGCTCATGGACGCTGACATCAGGGAGGCTTCACATCAGACTAAATGAAGTCAGCTCCACTGTACTGCCTTGCTAATCACCACCATCATCAGGCTTCCTGCTGCCTCATTCCACTCTGGGCACTTTTCCGCTCTATTAACATTCAAGGCGAAGCACAAACACACTAATAGGACGTCGGAGGAGCCGAGCAACGAGCCACGAGGCCTCGCTTCGTCTTCATCAGCCCACAGATCATTAATTGACTAACCCAACGTCTCGTTAGAGGCAGACCGCAATGTAAATGCATCTTTCATGAAGCAGAGAGAGAGAGGGGGGGGGGGGGGGAGAGAGAGAGAGAGAGAGAGAGCATTTCACCTGGCTGAGTGATCGTTAATGTGTGTGTGTGTGTGAACTTGAATGTAAGACCAGAGAATAAAGAAGATGTGTTCATGTCATCGTGTCCCATCATCCTCTCTGGTCCTGAGAATATAACGATGCAATTAGCAAATACATAACACAAGGTTGAGAGCCTGACACACACACACACGCACGCACGCACGCACGCACGCACACACACACACACACACACACACACACACACACACTTGTATTGCTGATGAAGTCTATGAATTGCAACACTCCTCACAACACATTTAGTTACCCAGTGAACTACACTGTGTGTGTGTGTGTGTAGTAGAGATAGAGAACAACCTTGTTTGCTCTCTCTCTCTCTCTCTCTCTCTCTCTCTCTCTCTCTCTCCATCTCGTCTCCCCCCAGGTTGCTTTGAAGTCAGAGATAATCTGCCGTCTCCTCTGAAGGCTTGGACAGCTTCCTCTGTAAGGCGGCTGCTGATTGGTCGGTTTCTCAAACCACTTCTTCTTCATCTGCCTTTCCTTTTGTTGCTCTCACTGTCTGTCCTCGTTCCATCCAGAGGGTGTGTTGTCTGTTGGTCTCGTCAGGGGGTGAGGAGGGGTGAGTGGTGAGGGGTGAGTTAGACCTCCACCCACCACTGTTCATCCCAGGAGGTGTTGTGTTGTGTTGTGTTGTGTTGTGTTGTGTTGTGTTGTGTTGTGTTGTGTTGTGTTGTGTTGGTTCCTGTCTCTACCTGTCTTATCACTTTATCTAACCAATGTCTGATATACGAACAGCCACATAAGACATCATGTGATCAGCTGATTGTACATTTCTTCACATATTGGTTCAAGTAAACCATCTGAGACTCGACTCAGACCAAACTCTTGACACTGGACTTGGCAGCTTGACTCTCCACCTGACCCTGCTGTACCTCATCACCACTATAGTCCTCTGCAGTCCCTCAAGACCCTGAGGTACTTTCCCTCACTGTCTAAACCGAGTAGAGAAAGACAGCAGCCTCCAGCCTCCAGCCGATACCCTGAACAGAGAGACATGGGCATCAGCCTGGAGAGAGAAACAGAAAGGAACAGGAGCTGGATTGACATGGAAGCAAAACGAGCAGCGGTGGTGTGTGTGTGTTTTCTCTGTGAGGACTCGGACCACCTCGGGTCAATACCTCCCTCTTCTGTTTCTGCGCCTCCTGCTGAGGCTCCACGGAGGTTTGAGAGGGAGAAGAAGAAGCAGCTTTTCTGTTCTCGTCTTCCTGTGCGGTCGGATCACAGACGGATCCGCCCGACCCCGGAGACACGATTACCTGTCTCCCCTGCGGTGGGATGAACTTCCAACTCGTCAGGGACAGCAGGGGGTCTCTATCTTCTGGTGTAGGCGCCATCCTGGGGATCTGACCCTCGACCTTCTACTGTTGGTGGTTTAGGAATCGAATCCTCTTCTACCGGCTCACACATTGCAAGTTGCTCTGGATAAGAGCATCAGCTAAATGCTTAAATTGCCCTCTCCTCCTCTCCTCCTCTTCCTCCTCCTCTCCTCCTCTACCCCAGACTCTCCAGATCCATCTGTCCTGGAGGTTCACAGTTTTGCTCCTGATCTTCACAGAAATGAATGAATCAGCTTTTCCCCCTTTCTCAAAACACTCCACTACGCACCTGTTCATCCAGACTGACAGACAGTTCGTCCAATCAGCATCAAGGATTCATTGTTCAATACGTACCCTTTCTGGTTTGAGTCACTTCAAAGTGTGTATTCTGACTTGCTGTTGTTTTCTGATGTTAATTGGTTTTGTATGTCAGGGCCACCAATCTACTAAACTCCCAGAAGCTTAAAATCTCATTTTCTTCTCATTCTCTGAGCTGCAGACAGACTTCTTTATTTATCCACAGAAACGTGACTGAGGGAGGATGTGTGACCTTCTCTGACATCAACATTTAAAGGTCAACAGAGGTCATCCTTACCGTGTGGCTAAGCATGTAGCTTCTCCAACACATCTTAACTGCCGAGACCTCGTTAGCTGGGCATTAAACAAGGAACGTCACTGCCAGTTTTCATGGCTTCACATAGACTCTCGAGGGAATCGCCCTCCGCTTTAAATCCTCATATGTATGTGAATCCAATTCCGACGTTGTTTCGATGTTTTGGATTCCTATTTGCTGAACATTTACCCTCGAGCCTATTGAACATTTGAAATCCAAAAGTAAGATATTCAATTAACCTAAGCTGGTATTCTTTCTCTGGCACAATAAAGGTCAGGGGAACAGAATGAGAGCAGACAGCCAGGTAGTCTAGTTAGTCACTTGACCAGCCAGGCAATTCCTGAACATTTACCCTCAAGCTTACTGACAGTCCGACTTTAAAAAAGAGAATATATTCTTAAACCCTCTGCCATTATTCTCTCTCCCTCCCACATAAATGTCAGCCGAGCAAAATGAGATTTTCTCCGAACCAGAGGCTGAGCTCTCACTCAACCTTCTTGTTTATTAGAATATCAACAAGACAAAGAGAGAGCAGCGACGGGGACCAGGAGGTCAACTGGATCCACAGCTCGGAAGCTCAGGCAGATATGAGAAAATTGGGATTTCCAAATTGACTGTGCTCCCGTATCGGAGTGACGTCTCGGTGACTTTCACAGTCTTCAGATTCTGAGATTCAAAACTGACATTTCATGGCTGAACTTTACTTTGATCAACATCAGATGTCAAATTAAACTCACCTCATCTTATAAACCAAATAAGTAAGATCACAGTCTTGTGACAAGTTACAGATATTTAACCCCTGAATGCAACACTGAGTCTAGTAAATCTGGATGAAACTGGCCAGAATCTCTTCTAGTGTGTTTCCACCTTTAGTTGATAGCCGCCACTAACTCAGTGTAGTGTGTAGTGTGTAGTGTGTAGTGTGTAGTGTCCATGTCCTCTTCCTGCAACAACTCTTGCGAGAGTTGAGAGTTGTTGGAAATGTGACAAAGGTGGTCTATGAATGCAAGAGGGTTGACTTGTTGCAGGAAGAGGATGGTGTAAACATAAATCAGCGTTGGAGACGTGTGTTGGAGTATAGAAAGCGTAGTTTAGAGTATTTGTTTTTCCTAAAGATAAAGAACTGTACCAACAAAATGTTGAGGAAGACTTTGCGCAGCTTTCATAGAATACCTTTGTCATGTTTCTACCGTCCTCTTCCTGCAACAAGTGAACCCTCTAGAGTCTAGACTACCTTTGTCCACCGTCCATTTCAGAGCAGGACTTCTCCTTGAGCTATACTTTAGTTTTCTGGTTAAAAAAGGTCTATTTCTGTAGCGATCCTTTCAGTAATGTTGTCAGACACACGAATAACAATCTGAGCCTGTCAGTGGCAAAATCAAGACTTTTAGTGACGGTACTTTGACGCCTCTATGCCCCTACAGATTACGTTGCAGCCATTGAGCCGTTTCGCGACTGCCGACTGAGCCGATCAAACCACACCCTCTTCAGTTTTTACCCCAATACTAATACAGATCCTGTTGTTGTTTGAACAAATACAATGTGCTGTCACCACACCTCTAAAGAAACCATCCCTCAGTAGGTAGACTGCTGTGTTTCTCAGGTTATTCAGACTGCATGTTGACATGGAGGAACATTATACTCTATAGTGTGCATTCTGTTACATCCGATGTCACTGGCCTGGGAACAGTTACCTCAAAATACAACAATTCCTTGAACAATATAATGTACAAACAGAGATGATGTATGGAGCAGTATAACCACTTGGCTGCTCTTCAGTAGTGGATGTGGCTGGTACAGTGATAATGCCAGACATCATTATATGAGAACATAAATAATGGTAAATAACCTATTTGGAGAACATTTTCAAAAACACACTCACAGGCGAAGAAAAATCATTGCATTTTTAAATGCAATTTGTCACCCTCTGCCCATCTCCCTGCCTTAATTAACAGGAGTGGTGCATGAGTAGTGTAGCGGGGGGAACAAACATGATAATACAAATGAAGTGTTTACTATTTCCAGTGGAAAATCTGAAAAATTGAGCTGTTTTTCAATGTGGGTTTCAGAAACGCTTCTCTTTTTTCTTCCTTTAAATTTCACTGTAGCGCAGAGCTGAACTGGATTACACATGAAAACATCTTCAACAAAGGGAGGGCTTTGATTCGTCTACCTTGGGGGTCAGGTTCAAAACATTGTCAACTGAGGGTGAATGATGCTTATCAAAGGGGACTCAATGCCAGAATGAGACTAATGGGTTTCAGCTCAGGAGTCAATCAGCGGTCCGCCACCGGGGGATGAGACAACATTTCCTCTGCTTTGATGTTCTGCAAATGATGTTGATTTCCAGGGTCTCTTTCAAATCCACACAGAACCGTCATGAACAAGAGGGGTTGTAAAGCAAAGGGCTGCTCGGTTAATGTAAATCCACCACATCCAGACGTTGTAGGGTTCATCTGGAAGTCATGCAGGAAGACACTGAGCAGATTCAGTTGTCACAACTCAGGGTTAGGGTTAGGGTTAGGGTTAGGGATTAGGGTTAGGGTTAGGGGTTAGGTTTAGATGGGGAGAATGAGACAGCAGTGAGCCATCTTCTGTCTGCTCCCTAAGCCCCTGTGTTGGCACCCTGCCTACGTTTCCTTGAGCAAGACACTGGATCCCTACCAGCTCCGTAAGCATGCTGTTATGGTGGTGACTCTGACCTCTGACCCCTGTGGTGGGGGGTACATGGGAAGTGCTTGACCTTTTAGACGAGTATGATCTGAGACTGAAAGTGTTCATGTGATACTAGACACAGTAAAGGGATGAAAACAGTTTAGTTGCTGTTGGTTGGTTGATGAGACAAATGTCCTACATGGTCCATCATGTTACCGACGATTCATCTGTAGTTTGAGTTGAGCTTTACATTCCCAGCTGTTGATCAAAGGGTCAAACATCTGTGGATATGTTGTATTACTGAAGTAATACACTAGTAGGACTGAGTAGGGGAGAAGTACTCAACCCCTTCAGATGATCTAAGGTCAAATTAAGCAGTATCTATACAAAGTTCTCTATGATGTTCAACGCTAGTAAAATGTTTAGATATGTTGAGAAGTGTTCACCATCCTTGCTGTAATGCCTTAACACATGCTTGGTTGCATCCAATTTCCCTGAAAGATCACACTAGGATTCTATAGATATTATTAAGACACTTCACTGCTCCACTATTATCATTCATGTTGTTGCTAAATGTTTTAAACATATTTTTTTGTGTTTTGTTTCATAATTTGTCCTCGTCTGTCCTCTTCCACTCATTTTTAACAAAGCAAGCAGGTGCAACGTTACGGTGCTCCAGACGACAGCAGCATGCATCAAACCACAATAAACAGGGTAATATTATTATTATTATTATTATTATTATTATTATTAGTATTACTATTACTATTACTATTATTATTATTAGTAGTAGTAGTATTGTTATTATTATTATTATTATTAGTGTTATTATTGTTTTATTATTATTATTATTATTATTATTAGTGTTATTATTATAAAATGATAACAAGATCAGAGGTGAATTCCAGTATAATTTAAGTTGGTAACAAATTCAATGACTGGAACAAGAACAAGAACTAGAAGAAGAAGAAGAAGAAGAAGAAGAAGAGGAAGAAGAAGAAGAAGAAGAAGAAGAGGAAGAAGAAGAAGAAGAAGAGGTTTTCTCCTTTAAGGGAAAATGGCGTTTGGGATTTTGGGCCTGACACCTCCTGTGTTCTCCCATCAGACCTCCAGGGGGTTAAGAGTATATTAGGAGAATTTAGCATCGCTGTGAGGAGGAAGCGTGATGAAGGCGGAGAGCAGATCCCATGAATCACTGATCCACCGATCTGCATGTGTATCCATCTGTCTGCAGAAGTGCCCTTTCCAAATGCCACCAAAGGTCAGAAAGCAATAAGTCAAAGTGCCGCTGTGCTCGGCGAGCCGGGATATTTCACACGTTTCCTCATGCATGATCGGTGCGTTGAGCAGCACCGAGTAAACGATCAACACAACACGGAAATCGACGTGGAATTAATCACAAAGCCGCTTGGCGTTTCTCCTCGGCAGCAGAGCTTTTTGATTTAAGATCCCCGGTGTGTATACTCGCTCCTCGGCTCCCCGCTGGCATTTTAATGTATAGCGTTTTAAGCTGCAAAGGGTCGGCGGTGTTCAGGCGGTGTTCAGGCGGTGTTCAGGCGGTGTTCAGGCGGCGTTCAGGTGGTGTTCAGGCGGTGTTCAGGCGGTGTTCAGGTGGTGTTCAGGCAGCGTTCAGGCGGTGTTCAGGCGGTTCCAGACCAATATTGATGCTCGCTGTTTTGTTTTTTATGTGTGAATCAATACAGGGCCAATGTTTCTCCTTGAGTGATGAAGCCCAGGAGGAGGGTTATTATTGCAACTCAAGCTGCAGGCGCGCACACACACACACACACACACACACACACACACACACACACACACACACACACACACACACACACACACACACCTCCATGCTAAGGTGCATCAATAAAACATCTGTTGAGTTGTATATTTGTGTATTGTTGTGTAAAAGCTCCTAGCATGATGCCACAGTGTGTGTGTGTGTGTGTGTGTGTGTGTGTGTGTGTGTGTGTGTGTGTGTGTGTGTGTGTGTGTGTGTGTGTTAGGACACCATAATCACCTCAAGGACTCAGGGCTTGTTGGCGGAGACCCAACAGGTTGAGTTGAGGTGACGGACGGACAGGCCCTCATCTTCTGGTCAGTGAAGTTGTCATGGCGATCGATAGAACCCTGCCAGGGTCACGACCTCTGAGAGACAATAAGTGCTGCTCTCTCCTCCCCCACACGTCTCACTACAGATCAAACTGCCAGGCAGAATTCACCTGAGGGCTGACCGGGCTGACCGGGCTGACCGGGGAACCAGGTGAAGCTGAGACTCCTTATTAGTTTCACCTGTTCAATCCACTTCAGTCATGAAGACGTTAAAGAGGGTTTAGGAAGGTGGAACTCCGATTATGAATCGGTCCTCATTTGTCCATCAGACATCAATGATTGGATTTTCAAATTCAGACAGCAGAAATGAAAGAACGACGAAGGCGGCTGAAGGGAATATGAGGATCTAGACGTCTGATGACTTCCTCTAGCGAGCGAGCGGTTCCACCCGACCACGACGTGTCGGTATGGAGACGAAACAAAGGCAATGAACCTGAAAAGGAAATGGAGACTCTTCAACACGACCAACCGAGTGATATTCGACCGTGGCGGCTAGTGAGAACTTGACCAGTTTGGTCAGCAGGTCTGGATGTTCCTTTCTCCTCTTGTCCATGTCAAGTATGTGTCTTGGCCTTTGCTCTCTCTCTCTCTCTCTCTCTCTCTCTCTCTCTCTCTCTCTCTCTCTCTCTCTCTCTCTCCTTTCAGAGCAGATCTGTCTCTATAATTAGACTGGAGAGACAAAATTGGTTTCTTTTCTGAGATCTGTCGTCAGTTTCACTCCGTCTGCTGGATTTTCAGTGTTTTTGTATTATTGGATGTTGCTTTTCCAGACCTTCACAGATAATACTTTTAAGGATATATATTACTCAGTCCAGGTTTTTTTTACTGTGTGTGTGTGTGTGTGTGTGTGTTGAATTGACTGCAGGAAAAGCCTACATCCCTCAGCAGCCAGTCGGCCATCTTGCCCCCAGCTGAGGGGCGTTACTAATCCGCCAGGTGGGAGTGATTGGCTGACCCAAAGGATTTAAGAGGGAGACCGTCAGGAGGCTGTTGAGAGGATCTCCTGATACAGTTGATTTCTGTCGAGAAGTTTAAGGAGTGATTTGAGTATCTGATTAAAGGTGAATCCTACCTAGCATGGTCCGGTCAGGTGACTGGGCTCACGGTGGGCTTGTGACACCTGACTCCAAAACAAACACGACCTACCCTGAGAAGGACTAAGCGGGTAGAGAACATAAGGTGTCAGATGGGCGGGGCTTACCACATCAACTAAGGTGTCTTCACAGGAAAGTTCAGATACTGTCTTAAAGGGTAATTCTGGGATTTTTCAACCTGGCCTCTATGTCCACAAAATCGTTTTTCATACCTTTAAGTAGATCCAAGAGTTTCTCCGGTCCATCGGCTCAACCGGCAGTCGCGTAACGGTGGCTCAATGGCGGCAACGTAATCCGTAAGGGCATACTCGGCCGGTCAAAGTACGTCCACTAAAAGTGCTTGTTTTTGTCACGGACGGGCTCAGATTGTTATTCGTGTTATTATCCAAATGTCTGATATGTCAGGACGGTTGATACGTGAGTCGGAGAGACGAGTTTTGAGTTTACTAGAGGAACTGCTAGAACTTGCAGCAGCTGGTTCACCCTCTCGCTTCCATAAACTATCTTTGTATCCTTTTCACCGTCGTTTTCTGAGCTGTTTCTGTAGCGACCCTTTCCATAATGTTGTCAGACATTTGGATAATAACACGAACAACAATCTGAGCCCGTCCGTGACAAAAACAAGCACTTTTAGTGGACGTACTTTGACCGGCCGAGATGGACCGGAGAAACTCAGAAACTTTTGGGATCTACTTAAAGGTATGAAAAGAGATTTTGTGGACATTGAGGCCAGGTTGAAAAATCTCGGAATTACCCTTTAAGATTATGAAATATCTGTTCTTTATTGTTTTAACAACGCCACCCTGTCTCTTACTTCAAACACTTCAGAACTATCTGACAATACTATCTGACCACAGTGTCAAATACTGAACATTTATAGTCAAATCAGACAGATCCTGTCAGATCTCCACTCAGAGGGCATTTATTTGTCCTTCCTCATCCAACAAAGTGTCAGAAAACGAGGCAGTGGTGGAAATTTCTCATTCCCTCCTTATTACCCGACAGGCTGGATAATTGGCTTTCAGTCACAGGCTCTCTCTCCGGGGAGGAGCAGGTGCTCTGCCAGACCCTGGTGCTCATGGAATTGCTCGACACATCTGTTGGAGAGGATATGAAGTTGTGGGAGGCAGATCAAGTGTGGAGGAGACAATGTGATTGGATGGAATTCAGTAGAGCAGCCCAGGGTGCAGCTGCTCCTCCAACATGGCCCCATGTGACCATGCTGGAGCACGTCACCTTACATGGCTCAGCGCTGCTTACACCAGATTATTGGCCAGACTCATAAAACCCATTCAAAGATCATTCATAAAGTTACCGTGGTGGTGTTGAGCGCATTAGTGTCACCGAGGTGTTGATGTGATTCTGTGATCATCATTGAGGCTGTAGTTCTGTGGTGTTTAGCATCTATAGAGTCCCAAAACCAGGAAGTGAGTTAGCATTGTTGTACTTCCGGTTCCCTTGTCTCGAAGTCAATGGGTCTTTTGAATGGGGTTTTGGTTAGATGTCTGAAATAAGGTCTGTGGTTAACACACGCTTAAGAGGTTTTCACGTTTTGTTCTACTAGATAAAACACGTCAGTAAATACCCCGCTCGTGAGTTTTCAAGCTTTTACGTGACTTAAAAAAGGCGCTTGCTAACAAGTGGCTAAATGAGACTACAGAGGTTGTGGGGACGTTGAACAGCCGCTGTTACGTAACGGCCTCCATCTTATAAAGCAACAATAATTTTATCATGATAAACTAGACGGTTGAGAAAAGTTTAAAAGGGGATCGGACTAAAAGTTCAGCAAACACAACGCTGTTGTCGGGTAAAAACCTAGCATCTCCAAAACGTCAACTTTCAGTAACTATGACAACAGCTTGACGACCAAGCATCCGCGAGTTCACCTGAAAATACTTCATATTGACTTCATTCACTAAAGACACATGTAATCCTTCGATTTCATTGGCTACTATGCTATAATCTTGATGCATTTTGTTGATGCTAACTTGCCTTTCTCTCACTCTTTCACTCAACTCACCCTTTTCCTCTCTCCATCACCCTTCTCTCCATCACCCCCTCTCTCCCCTCATGGCTCGGTCCAGCCCTGATCATCTCCTCTCGCCGCCCCAGAGAGTTCTGATTTCCGTCCCTCGTCACTTCACCTCGTAGGTTTTTTACGACTTTAATCGTCTCCCTGACTGATGGCGCTAAAACACACTTCACCCAGACGTTAATCCCATAATCGTTCCGTCTGACACGCGGCGAGCTCTGATAGCTTTTACCTATCGGTGATTTACTCAGAGCTGCAGCGACGTGGCTCTTCAGCTCGGTCCATTTCCCCCCAAGTCTCACGAGACGTCGTATAACGCTCAACTCGTCACACCAGCTCTGAGATCTGTGGCCACGCCGAGACCACTTTACATGTTATTGCCTCTTAGAGACGTTTCCCCGATGATGTGAAGGCTGAATTGCAAAGTGAAACCCTGTTAATGTTTCAGAGCTCCATCATCTGCAACTTTTAAAGTCAATCAGTCAGCGCACAATCAGTATTCCCCCGGACTCATCAGACGAACACGGCGAGGAGAGAGGCCAGGCTATTATATTCCCAGAGTGCTCGACTGAAGGAATCCATTAAGAGTCTTTATTGGGCCTCGGCGCCATTAGAAAAAGAAAAGGTATTCCAACTGCCTTCACTCCTTTATTCTCTCTCTCTCTCTCTCTCTCTCCCTCTCTATCACAGCTATACAAAGCTATCAGACGGAAATGACGAGGCAGATTTTTTCGCACACAAAATATCAAAATAGACAAATGACTACAAACAAACAGCATCGTCTACAAACCCTGATACTAGAGGGCTTTGGGTTGAAGTGGGTTTCTAGAAGTCTCTCTCTGCTCCACAGTGTTGTTATCTTGCTGTTTGGTCAGTGAAGGATGCTACACACACACACACACACACACACACACACACACACACACACACACACACACACACACACACACACACACACACAATAAATTGCCTCCAAACCTTCCAAACCAGTCTCTATCAAGCTACACAGTCTGAAAGAAACGCTGCATTTCCACTGATACGGTCAATACTGCCACCCATCAGTGAGTTCATACAAAGATGTAGTTGATCTGGAATCATGATGGCACTTTAGACAATCAAATAAACAACACATCATTAGTAAGTAAGTAAAGCTTTATTCACACAGCACCTTTTCAAACTAAGGTCACAAAGTGCTTCACAAATAGACACAAATAAAAGAGGTAGTGTCAAACAGACTAGACAAACTTGTAAAACACAGTATATGAAAAATGTGAAATGATAACAAAATACTAAAACATGTAAAAACCTGAAGAGAGAAACTATAAAAAACAGAACAAGACTGTCATCAGTGACGTGCCAGGGAATAAAGATGTGTCTGAGTTGGTCTTTAAAAGAAGACAGTGATTCAGATCGAAGGTTGTTCCTTCAGCAGCAGAATGCAGCATCACCTGAGCTGGGAGAGTTAAGATAAGATAAGATAAGATGAGATAAGATAAGATAGAAGATGATAGATGAGATGAGATGAGATGAGATGAGATGAGATGAGATGAGATGAGATGAGATGAGATGAGATGAGATAAGATAGACTTTATTGATCCCGCCGTGGGGAAATTCACATGTTATGGCAGCTCACAACAATAGAAAACAGAATAGAATAAACAATATAGTGCAAAAAACAAGTGTGCAAACAATAGAGTGCCATAAGAAAAAGCAAAAAATAAACAAGGAGTATTAACAAATTAAATATTAAATATTAAAAGACTGTATGCAGCTTAAATAACAAAAAGTGTATTATGGGAGAGACTGTTTGTTTTGGGACATCCAGCTAGTGATGGCTGCAAGGCAGTCACTTACGATGGCATGAGTTAGAAGACACTATAAGTCAGCAGCAGTCAGCAGCCAGACTGTGCACTGCCTCATAATTGATTACAAGGAGAATAAAGTTAATTGTACAATTCACTGGGAGCCAGTAAAGACAAGCCAGTAAGTAATGGAGTAGTGTGCGACCTGGGTTTAGTTTCAGTTACAGCAGCAGCAGTCTGTCTAAGGCTCGGACTGTTTCAATGTCTTCAAAAGACAGGGACGCTCTAATATTGTCAAGGTCTCTCAACTGATAAAAACAAGACTGCACTGACTTTTTGACGTGCTGCTCAGAATTTAACTGAGGGTCAAAAAAACCACCCAAGTTCTTACAGCAAGATTTGACATTGATTTCCAATGGGCCAAGGGACGGGTCAATATCGCTGGAAATATGTTCAGGCCCTACAACAAGCTTTTCTGGTTTATCCCAATTAAATTGGAGGATGTTTTGGGACATCCAGCTAGTGATGGCTGCAAGGCAGTCACTTACGATGGCATGAACTTAAATGGTTTCTTTTCATGGACAGATAAAGCTGTGTGTCATCAGTTTAACAGTGAAAACACGTTAAATCACTGGATTATATGAGCCCAGGGTAATATGTACAAGGAGAAAAAAATAGCATCAGAATATTAAGGGTTTTGGAAAGAAATGAAACAATCAATAGTCTAAACTTGAAAGAAAATACTGTATTTTGGGCTATGTGGCAAACCCGGACCCCTAGCAGGCTAAAACAAATGGTTTGTAAATACTATTTGAGTCTAGTCTGCCCCTGAAAACATGGTGGTGACGTCAGATGCAGTTCAGTCTCGTGAGTAAGGGGGGCAGTGGAGGCCCAGACTGTAGAGAGGCTTGACCAGAGGGTGTCGCTTTGCATCCGAGACTGGCTGGAAAACTGGTTTCCCCTCACTCAGTAACTACTGCCGAGGTACCCTCGAGCAAGGCATCAACCCAGGCTAGCTCATCTATACGTTTAGTCCACCAGGCCCTGTGTGTTCTCAAGGGGATGTCAAATGGGGTTATAAACCCATAGCTTCAGTTCATTCCCGTAGGTTAAAACCTCTATCATGTTTTTGTGAGTTTATTTGTATAGGATTTTTACCATTTTGAATCTTGAATAAAAAAAGATCCAGCTACACCACATTTGGCACATTCATAAAATACACTTGCCTTCTTTAGTCGTTTAATTGTAATGAAACATTACATGTTAATCATGTACTGTATGTGAAGGCATGTTTACCTAGCTGCCTTCCCCTGACTTAAATTCATTCATGAAGCTTTGTCTCCACCGCGTGGCTGAAGACGGGACCACACCGTGGCGATGCAACGCTGCCGGTAATGGTTTGTGGTCGTTCGTGTTGACTTGAGTCAGGGTTGATTACATTTGCCTCATACTGCAAAGGTTATCAACCCCGATTCGCTAATATTAACTGGGACTTGTGAAACTGTGTAAAACAAATTGCAGCAACGTCACTACTACAACACAAGGATGTCTGAAAGAGTTAAACTGGCAGATTCTCTAATGTGTACTTCCTCCGCAACCATGTATTTGTACATCAAAACACCAATAGTTGAGCAGCTGTGGCCTTCAGTACTACTAGTAGTTACTATAAACTCAGACCGTTGCAGCAAGAGGTTATAGTCGCCTACAACTAGCCGCGACACCACCGTTCACTGCTATTCATAGTACGACACATCGTGACCCAGGAAGCAACAACAACGAGAACGATGTTTCCCAAGACCAATGGAATCACGATGTGTTCATTCTAATACCGCCTTTGTACAAAATAGACCAATCATAGCGCAGGAAGGGAACTTCCGGTACAGAAACGGAGCATGACCATTGTACGAGCTGTTCTGAAAAGAGTGCCGCGGTTGTTTAGCTGTAGTCTGTGAATTACACGGTTTCTTCAAAGTTGTTTCATCAGCGATACGCGATTGTCGTGCTCGGACTCAGATTCGTGCGTGACTGCTGTCATCCGTGTGAGTTGTAGAAAAGTAACTGGTTGGTGTTGTGGAAACGTTCCCAGCATAGGAATTTGTTCGTTAGCAGCAGCTCAGACACTTTGCGGTCCTGTCAGCATTGTAGCTAGCTAACGTTAGCGACTCTTTTTGTGGCGTGGATCTGACGGATAGGTAGAAATGTCTTTTTAATGCCAGATCACCACATTTCAGAAAAAGTAGCTCAAGTCCGGACAGAGTAACGGGACTGCTAGCTAGCTAACCAGCTACTTAGTCAAGCTAGCTAGTGAATTGTCTTTCACAAAAGGGCACCGCGTGAACAATATACTCGATAAGGTTAGCTTTTTACTCATTGCTTGTGAGATCCAAGCTACTAAGTACAAATAACAGTACAGAATGAATGGATTCAGCACAGAAGAAGACAGCCACGATGGACCTCCAGCTCCGCCGTTTTATGGCCAGAGCTGCTGTTTGATTGAGGACGGCGAGCGTTGCGGCCGATCAGCTGGAAACGCCTCCTTCAGCAAACGGATCCAGAAGAGCATATCGCAGAAAAAGCTAAAATTGGATATCGACAAAAGCGTAAGTGAACTTTTAAGATGAACTATTTCTGATTCGACGCATAACCAAGCTGTCGGGCCAGTGATGCTGCCACCTAAAGGACAGCGCCTCTTCAGAAATTGTTTACACACAGACTGTTTCTACAGCTAACGTTAGCTAGCGTCAGTTGACGTGTGTAGTTAACACTGGCGTTAGCTGACGCTAGCCATGAACACCGCCGGTCTGTCAACAAGAAAATACTATTTTTATAGTTTCCTCTGTTTGTGGTGTTACTGTAGCCAGGTCTTTCTCCTATTCTGTTGGCTGGTGTTTTGGCTAACCAAATGCCGGGCGGGACGGTCCTCCCCCACCAACTTAGCTTACTAGCTTGCAGCACTTTTTTCCACGCCTACACTTCGCTCCTTAAAATGGCTGTTGCCAGGGAAGCCGACGGGCTGCTCGGTAGTGGGAGAGGTGTTTGCTTCTATGTAGAAGTTGCAGTATGTTAAATAAAGTTTCTTTAAAAACGAAAGGGTTGTTTCAATCCAGTAACAGAAACCGGCCTTCAAACATGACGTGATAACAAGATACACTGACGAACTACAACTGGTTTTATGAAACTGATCTCAGTTCTGATTGGCCGGGTCACCTAAGCTACCTGACAAACTCACACTTGTGACATAACACATAACAGTTACTGTACATATTAATACCTTGCTCCATATTACCACCCGTAGTGATACTGGAACTATATTGCTTGGCGGAAAGACATTTAATTAAAATTTATTGATTAAAAGAAAACCATTCCATGAACTTTTTTGATTTTTAAGTTTTATAAATGCAATAAGCTACTCAGCACCATGATTTATAGGATTTGCTTTGTGCAAAAAGCCTCTTATCTTTTCTACAGTCGCTGTAAAGCGCTGTGTGGCTTGTTGCTTCAACCATTGTGTGCGTGCAATGTGTTGAATTGCCTTTAGCATGTGTTTGCTGTTTGCCCTGATCTCTGGCACAGAGTTTTGATGTTCTCCAGGCCCACTGACCGTAAGAGCTCATGTGATGTGGCTGCAAGCGTGGCACAAGTTTTCCAAGAAACAACATGCACACCAGCTCAGAGTTGGTTACGGTAACTGTTACGTATACACATTCGGCTGGCGCTCTGCTGCTGAGCGGCACTAAACACTAAAATGAGATTTAATTCTTAGATCACCGACATAACAAGCAACCAATGGTGAGGAGGATCAAGAGCTTACAGCACCCTGGCAATGTTCCTGTGATCCTAGAATGATCATGTAAGAGTGCTATGAGAAGAAATGAGAAGAAGTGGAGCTTTGTAGGAAGTTTCTTTGTTGCATGGCGACTAGATGTGGCTTTTGTGGTATGCCGTTAATCGGCTCTTACAATAAAGCCAGAGGATGGATTTTTATTGTATTTACTTTGTGTTTTTGTGAGCTGAATGACTGTAAATAACCAGTGGTTTAGCTGGAGGATGTTAACAGTGAGTGAGCAGGTTCAGTGTCTAGTTCAAGGACACTTCAACAGGACATCCTCATCATTAGGCCATCCCGCCACACACACAATGAAAGGGGAATTCTTATTGTCCCTTTTAACATTGGTGGCTTTCCAATGAGAGTAATCCTACAAGTAGTGACCATCAAGGCTTTCCTGGGAATTCATTACAGTATACTACTGGCAGAATTTCCTTGAGCTGTCCTGTGTTTCCTTGAGGACTTCACTTCGTGGCGACCTCCCAAAACACACCATGAGAAAAAGGGCCTCCTACTGTAGTCATATGGCCTGACATGATGGTCTGTCCTTATCGGCAGGGATGAAAATGAACTTATTTGTGCCGGGGAATTTACTGAATGTTTACTGTAAGATTTGCGTTTGAGAAACGGAGTGACCCTGGACAATAACTTCCCACCCTGCGTATCAGTGGTAGCTGTGGTCATGTTTGATAGCACGACAGACGTTTGTCTTTCCCACAGATACTGATGAAATTCGTACCTCCTCCAGGCGGGTCGACCAGCACCCACCTGTTTAGTGGCAGGGGAACTCTGGGACACATGACTGCCTTTTTAAATGAAGAATCATTTCTCCTTTTCCCGACAGTGTTTGGGTTCTCTTCCTCTTCTGCTATGATCCAGTGGTAGTGAGTTAGACTTAGACGTGCATCATCATTGCCTTTGCATGTAAAGGAAAAATCCACCCTGAACACTTTAACACTGTAAGAGTATCCGAGGGTGGAGTCTTTCTTTTAACCCCTACGATGCCGTTGCAGGTGCGACACCTCTACATCTGCGACTTCCATAAGAACTTCATCCAGAGCGTCCGCAACAAGAGGAAGAGGAAGACCAGCGACGACGGAGGGGAATCCCCGGACCACGATGTGGAGGTGCCTGAGGTAATCTGGATCAATTTACTGTTCCACAGCAAGATATCCACCATTTAAACTGACTGATGCCTGCTGGTGGAAAACAACTGCTGGCATGCTAAGGCCAATTATGGGATGCCGATTAACATGAGTCATCTGACCTTTTGTTTCCAGAAGGTTCTGTTTTGGATAAAATGATCTCTGTTTTCTGGAAGTGGAGACGTAGGCCCAATCCCAATCCTTATTTGTACCCCTATGGCTTCGGCTTGGCCCTACCCCTTGGCCCTCGGTAGCGAGGGCTAAGGGGAAGGGGTAGAAATTATCTCCCTAAGTATTGGGACAGCACTTCGACGCTGATACGTCATCGATAAACAGACGGGACGAGTTTGTTGTCGGAGATTACTATGGCAACAATGGTATTATCACAGTGACATTTGCCGTTCATCTGATGGAGATAGAAAAACATGAACACTCGCGATTCGTTCACAACTTATACGTTTCACGCTACCAATCGATCAAACAAGTCATCAAATAAAAAAGACCACTGCTTCATTACCAGTCCACTTCATGACAGAATAGCGTTAGCGGTGCTCTGTAGTCTAGCAAGCCGTCCTAACGTTACCCTGCCAGTCTGCACTGATATTAGAGGAGCCGTAACAAGTGCAGCAACTTCGCTGATGGACTTTAGTTATATTTCATCATATACCATCAAAGGGGGAAATGCGACATGTAAATATGTCAAAATGCGGGACTGTCATGCACAAATCAGCCTAAAACAATGTTGTAACGTAATGTAACTAACTAACGAAGTAGAGACATCGGCATATTAGCGATTTTTTTTTAATGCTTTTTATAAAGAAACGGTCCATAATACATTGCAACAACATTAAACTAAGATAATACCACGGTTGGAATATTTTTAAAATCTTTATTAACGAAGAAAATACTACATTTGTGGTTCACTTCGGATGGTAGCGTAGCGGTCCCCATGATCTTCCTGTTACTTCCAGAGATTCGCAGGGCATTCTGGGTAGCCCTTGGTTTGAAGTGCGCCTCTGAAAAATCTCCGTTTGAAGGGCTACGAACCCCTTCGGCTTGGCCCTCCGCCTTCGAAAATAGAGTATTGGGACAGCCCTACCCCTTCACGTGAACGCGCAAAACGGAGGGGTAGGGCCAAGGGGTACGGTTTAGGGGTGTATTGGGATTGGGCAGTAGAGTTGTGGAGCGACCCCCTTTAATATTTAGTTTTATTTGCTAGGACGATCACACTTACATGGACGTCTTTCCCCACACCTTCTCAATGCTTCTTCACACTCCTACAGGTTTACTATGTTCTAGTCAGTATGTTTCATAAAACCCTATTTGCTTTTTTTTTATTTTTGTAAGTATTCAAATTCTCCTTTATCCTGTTACTGTTTGTTGCTGCAGTGACCCATTTTCTCCACATTGATCATTGAGGTTTCGTTCTGTCAGCTCCTCTAACTGCCAGGCAAAACTCAGTTCATTGTGAATGCTGCTCTCATGGAAACAATTGCAGTCAATGGGAACGGAGCGTCTTTAAACATCAGCTTTTTGCTTGTGTTCATCTTTCAGAAGAATTCAAACATCTATATAAGAATACCCATTCTCGTGATTTTCTCGTTGAAGCTGGTTATTTTGAACATGTGTGCTTGGTGTTTCCAGGTGGACCTGTTCCAGCTGCAGGTGAATACGTTGAGACGCTATAAGCGACACTACAAGCTGCAGACCAGGCCGGGCCTCAACAAAGCCCAACTGGCAGAGGTAACAACACGCTAGTAACTGGATGTATACATGGTGATTCATCTATTGCCTCTGTGGCACTGCATGACATGCCCTTGTACTATTCAATCTAATGGACCTAGTCCAACCTACAGGGTCAGAGTTTCCTCTATATACAGACACAATGTTTAATGAAGACATTGTTCAAATTTGTTTGACAGGTTCAATTTAAACCTTTTTTTCAAATTCATTTTTTTTAAAAATCCACCTTTTTTCGAGGACGTTTCAGACCAACTCCAGTAAACAATCAGGCCAAAAGCCTCCACTCAGCAGGTTCAGTGTTGACGGCCAGTCAGTGCACTCGATAGTGATAGTGCAGTCTCGATAGTAACCCGTAACAGTTCTGCTGATCGGGTTAAGTCGGCAACAAGAACAGGCCATTAAAGAATGTCCTCTGTTACGATGTATGCTGCCTTTTCTCATTATTGTCTGCTAGGATTACCTTTTTTTGTCAAGCACATAGAAGAAGTCGAGAAAACACTGACAACGGGCTCATCTGTATACCCACTAAAACTGAGCCATAACTCTTTATGGCAAAGCTGCCCAGTTGAGGACTAGATTATCAGGTAGTCATCGAAGAAACGTGTCCATTTCGATAGAAGACTCAGAAGAGATGCTATTTACTAGCCTACAGTCTGATGAGTTAGAAACTAGGACGTTGCTGTTCAGTGTCCATCAAGAGTTTTTGAAAATAAATTAAGTAATTTATTTGAAGAAACTTCATTGTTTGTTCTAGTAAGGGATCATCAGCCGAATTCATCTTGCTTACTCTAGGGATCTCCAAAGATCCCTTCTAGATGCCCAGCCTCGTCCTTCCCAAGCCCCGTCCTTCCCAAGCCCCGTCCTTCCCAAGCCCCGTCCTTCCCAAGCCCCGTCCTTCCCAAGCCCCGTCCTTCCCAAGCCCCGTCCTTCCCAAGCCCCGTCCTTCCCAAGCCCCGTCCTTCCCAAGCCCCGTCCTTCCCAAGCCTCGTCCTTCCCAAGCCTCGTCCTTCCCAAGCCTCGTCCTTCCCAATCCTCGTCCTTCCCAAGCCTCGTCCTTCCCAAGCCTCGTCCTTTCCCGGGCCTCGTCCTTCCCAAGCCTCGTCCTTCCCAAGCCTCGTCCTTCCCAAGCCTCGTCCTTCCCAAGCCTCGTCCTTCCCAAGCCTCGTCCTTCCCAAGCCTCGGCTCCATGTGACTCATTTAGTGTGATGTATGTGGTGTGGCGGCTCTCCACAGTAATTGGTCATAGAGAGATTGTTAGACTAATTCACCAAATCGACAGGTGGGCTCCATGTGATGTTGCAGCTGGCTCAGCCCAACCCCCCCCACCCCATGTACCCACCATACCTTATGGTAGGGGGCGGGGCTGACTGGAGCTGGCAAGCTGTCTGTCCGGCTACACGGTGGGAATAAATAAAACCTGCACTGTAAGTTGAATGTTTCCCCAGGCTGGAGGGGAGGTTCAGGCCCCCTATTAACGAGCCTTACACTTCATTAATAAAGCGCCAGTCAACAGCCGGCAACCAATTACAGCTGTCGCCGGGGGCGACCCATTCAGTAGAGCTGGTGGCCCCTGAGTAGAGACTGAGGATGTTTGTTTCCTTCTCCGTAAGCTTGTTTTAATGAATCCAAACAACTTTAAGTGAAGTTCAGTTTAGACTTGATTAAATGTCTCCGTGGGAAAATATTCTCCTGTTGTCCATTTGGCTTTTAATCGTTTGATGATTCGGTTGAAAATTAAAGAACAGGACCGAATTAAAGAACGAATCCACCCTGAAACACGTCAGACCTCGCTGGTTTGGTGTGTTTGTCTTATTCTCGTGGGTAACTGGCCAAAGGCGTGACGTTGAGATTTCCAGTCTGACATCAGAAAATGTTTCATGATCTAAACCATCAACGGTAACCGTCAGGTTTTGGTGTCAGCCAATCAGAATCAAAGAGCAAGGGCTTCTTTCTAGACTATCTCTCCCTGTATGATTGTTGATCGTCGAAGAGGAGAGAGACCAGTTTCTCCACTGACAGTAGCCAAGATGGACCAGAATGCAGTGCAGTTTGTATAAGGGGCGTGGTCATGATCATAGACACACCCCCAATGTACACATGTACATGTGTTGGCTAGTTGGTTTTATACGCCTACACCTCCACTTCTGTTTGAAAGCAAAATGTTCACACCCTTTCTGTTGTTGAAAGTAAAGTAAATGTAGGACATAACGAGGCAGGTTGAAGTATTGAACATTACAGGTTGATGATAGGTACTGGTAACACTGTGAGTATTTTTCCTCTAACCTCTGACTCTTTCACCCACCCTCCTTTAGACGGTGAGTCGTCACTTCAGGAATATCCCGGTGAACGAGAAGGAGACCCTGACCTATTTTATTTATATGGTGAAGAGCAGCAAGAGCCGCTTGGACCAGAAAGCAGACGGCAGCAAACAGCTGGACTAAACATCCACAACACCAGCAGCACCACCAGAACTCACAACTACAAACACCACCAACACAACAACCACCCACAAACAACAACAACACATACCTTCACCTCCCTCTCCTTCTGCCAGACCAGGACACAAACCCCCGTTCTCCTTTAGAGGAGACGTAAAGGAGAAGGGGTTGTGGAGACATCAAAGGAGGTCAGAGGTCAGGGTGCTGCGGCTCGTTTCGCCCGCTTGACGAAAGGTGTTTCCTCTAGCCCCGCCCCCCCCTCCCCCAGAAAAAAAAACCCAAAACGTTGAGAACCAGAAGTCACTCCGCAGGGTTTCGACGTCGTGCTGTGGGGTTATTGTCAAGACATGTACAAACCATCAGATCTGTAGTAATTGGTTGACATACGATCGCTGCCTTACGAGAAAACTGAACACGCTTCGGTCATTTGGGTGTTTTTTCTTCGTTGACTGTTGAGGAATGCTTGTGCCAAACCAGAAAGCGTGTTGGGAGTTGAATGACACCGAGTGGATGTTAGTTTTCTTTCCCCCCCGGTGAATGAATGGATTGTTGGAAAGGGTGCGGCAGCAGGGGGGTCGGCTCACTCATAACTCAACCTTTACTCTCAGTTTCTTTACAGATGAATCTCTTTTTATATAAGTGAACTGACCCCAGTTCTGTCCCCCTTTCCAACTGTGTGCTGCATGTACAGACGTTGATGATGTTGAGTGACGACCCAGACGTTCACATTCACATGTATTAGTCCATCACAGGTGTCGGTAGCTATTTTTGTTTGATATTTTTCTTAACCCACTTTTCTATCTTTTTTTTTTTTAGTGAGACTTTCCAGTACTGTTCCTTAGTTCAGCCTCCATCCTGAGAGTCATGTAAAGTCCTGTCTGTTTTGTGAGTCTGTATTTTGGGATCTGTGTCCAGACAGATCCAGGATCGGTTATTGTCCGGGAATGTTTGGAAATCGGTCACCAGGGACTCACCACCTTGTTGGGAGAGTCACAACAAAATAGTATTGTAGCGTAACGCACTCCCTGCCTGGTCAAACCTCCTGGCTCACATGCTCGCAAGTCTATGGAATGATGTTGATCCCCTTTTACAGCACAACGTGAACCCACCACCACCACCACCCCTTTATGTGTTTCTTGGTCAGGCCTCCACTCCACATCGGGCACATCGGAGTCATGTCCGGTAACATTAGTCATTTTGTCCAGTATGGAAGTCAGACGGTGCCATACGCCGCGGAGGGAAACGACCACCAGCCACTGTGGCAGGTAGCCAGCCATCGTTCAGGGTCCCTAGTCCGTCACACTCAACCTTTTAGTCGGCTGGTGCGTTTGGGGATTCACCTACAAACAAAATCGTTGCTTGAAAATTTGACTGCACTGTTTGATCCTACAAGTCAAGTTTCATCAAGTCATCCTCTCATCAACACTGTGTTTGGTAGCTGTTGGTGACTACATGGATTGTATACACATTGTGTTTTGTTTTTTTTACCCTCGTCACAGACCTTATTTAAGTTGTTAACGTTTCCATTCGTCCACCACACTGAATTTGTCATGACCGGGTTTTTAGTGTCTGGTAGATTTTGAGTTTTGCTTGTAGGTTTCTTAGTGCCATGTAGATACTGCCCATCTCTGTTAACTCATAGGCCATGCTGCATTAACCTAATTGTTGTATTAGAAAATACATATATAATTATGGCTGCTTATTGCTCCTAATAATAAACATATTGTACAAGAAGAGGCGATGTCTGGTCTTCATTGATGCCCAGATGCTCCCACTAATAAAAGGTGGGGTTGGTTTCAACACATCCATGTGTCTCGTTTGGACTGACTGGTTATTTTCACACGGTAAACATTAATAACACATTGACTCGATATTAAAGTAACAGATGTTATCCTTAAATGGTCTTGGAACAGTTCAATATAGCATGTAAAGGTTTAGCGGTCTTAAGATTTTTTTCACAATTTTGTCAAATTTGAAACTGGCATTAAAAAATGTAAATTGATGAAATTTGCAGACACCCTGTAGAGAAAAGATGACCCTCAAAACGAAGATGCAGTGTGTCTGATTCACCAAGCCTAGCTTTGTCTTCCTTCACTGTGAAATAATTGCTCCCTGGTGTTGCAGTAGCTATGTCGACCACTAGATGTCACCATGTACCCTCTGAGTAGCGGCTACTCCCCAACCTGGAGTGGAAGTGAACAATATGGATCGGTGTATTTCGAAACGATACAGATTATCGATTTTAGCGGCGTCGTCAGCATCTCTAAAATCTAGAGGATCCACTCTAACAGTGTTTCCCTACAATCATTTACGAAGCACCATCATTTGTTAGAATTTTGTCCTTGTCAATAATTTTAAAGATGAAGACTAGATTACTAGCCTTCATCAGAACTTCATTCTACAAAGTAAATCACCCTAATATGCAACTCTACCTTTTCCTGGCATATCCATTAGAGCATATTGGGGAAGCCAACACAGAAAGGATTTTATGATGGTAAGACCTATGAGAAGTCGTCCAGTCAGTTACAGTTCAATGTTAATGATGCTCAACTGTCTGACGAGTTGAGGGCAGCTAAGGGAATATTGAGGCAGAGGACGGAATGAAAAGCTTAAATATTTCACTGGATTCTTTGTGGACCCTAAACAAAACTTTTACTTGCAAAAAAAATCCAAATCCATATCGAAGCAGAGATCAATTTCTAATGAACACAATGTGATTATTATTCGGTCTGTTAAATTAGACGTGTTGTCCACTTCTCTGCACTTCATCTCACGATCAGGCCTGCAGGATACAATATAGTTTACACGTCTTACAACTGGAATAATGTGTTAAAATAATTCATTTATTAACGGATCTATAACTCCACATCTAATGTGCATCCCGGATACAATTTCATTCAACATTTCTCAGATTTCAACGTCTTGTTTGGGGTTGCGGTGTGTTCCGTTCCCCTGTAAGGTGTCTCCTAAATGTGTTTGGCATCTCCAACGGACAGTGACATTAATTTTGAGGTAGATTCAGCATATTCATTTAGTACAAGAAACAACAATATATATTTTACAGGAAAGGTTCCCAAACGTATTTGTTCATGCCAGGGCCCCATCTGAATGTGTTGTAAAATGTGACTTTATACAGAATAATCCAAATGTCCAACCATCTTTATACATTATTTATACTTTAACGGGTAAAATAGTGAAGTTAATCCACTGTGGCTTGCTGGCCCTCCGTGTCCCGTTGAGACTGAATTTGCTTCCCTAATAGAAACGTTTCCCCTCGCCTCGATTTCACACCAGGGAACAAAAACATCAAAACCATTTCAATTTTTTGTGGATTGATTTCCCATCGCTGACCTTTCACACAGGAAAATACTATTTCAAACAAAAAAACAAAACAGGGAATTACCAAGAATAAAGTATCCTACCTGGCCGCGAGCTGCCAGGCTATAAATTAATTTGTCATTTATTAAGCGCGTTTCCACCTTGATCATTTGGCGCCGCGGCTGATGTTCAGGACCGGGGCGAGCCCCTCCCGGTTAGCGCGTGTTGATTTGTCTGGGACAGTTATTTGGGATTGACGCGTTTTGATTAGAGTCGTTGGTCAAAACTACCACGCGTGATAAATGAACTCTGGCGGACTGATAGAAAAGCGTCGTGTTGATTTTATCACTGAGATAAATGAACTCCGAGGCAGGGAAACACGTTTCTACTGAAGACACATTTTGGTCCAACGTCCCGGACAGGTGGTGTGTCCTCCGGTGTGTCCTCCGGTGTGTCCTCCGGTGTGTCCTCGGCTCCACGTCCCACCAGGGAACCATTTCATTAAAAAAAAAAAAAGTTAAAGTTAAAAAAAACCCAAAACGCTTAAACAATTTTGAAACCTTTACACGGAATTACAAAGAATCGCAGCAGCCTAGAGTCTGTGGTGATGCTGGAGATCAGGCTTGTTTAACATCATTTTATGTTAAACCATGTTGACGTTTAGCCTGGCAACTTCCTGTTACAATCATTTATTAATTCATGTCTCCGAGGACAGAACGAGGACACGCCACCGAGGGAAACATTACATTTGTTTAGGGGGAACAAAATCAGTTTGGGAAGCAGTGGATTGGGAAGGGGGGGGGCGGGGGGGGGGGTGCTGAAATTATCTGTGAAGAAACAAACGGCACAAACATCTACAGTCAGATTACCTGTCAGTTTATAAACCACGACAGGGAAAAATACGCGTTCACCACCATCATCATCATCATCATCACCACCACCACCACCATCATACTGTTCCTGGTTTACATCGGCATCATTGCACGTTTCGGTGGATGTTCAGTCACATTTCAGTGTGTGTTCAGTCACGTTTTGGTGTGTGTTCAGTCATATTTTGTTGTGTGTTCAGTCTCGTTTCAGTGTGTGTTCGGTCATATTTGGGTGTATGTTCAGCCACGTCCCGGAGTGTGTTCAGTGGTTTTATTCCAGTCTCTGAGGCCCGCTGGGTCACTGGTTGAGCTCCAGAGCCCAGACCTGCTGCGGCCAGCCCGTCCGGCCCTTCAGCTTCTTCTCCTGCAGGCCTTCACTCTGCGGAAACAGACAGTCAGTGATGCTGGAAGCCTCAGATGTAAAATCAGGGAACAGGTCAACTCTACTCCTGCTCCCTGACCGAAGATGATGCTGTAGTATTCCTGTAGAGTATTATAGTGTCTGTGGTGCTTAATAGCGAGTTTACAATGACATTATTGTTTTATATCCTATGATATCGCTCATATTCCGTACGGGGCATTACAGTTTTGCTGGGATATTTGTTATTATTATATATATAATAACAATATATAATTGTTATATATGTATATAAACAATACATAATAAATAATAATATAATTATATATATAACAAATATCCCAGCAAAACTGTTATTATGTATTGTAGGATTATTATATATTTTCGTAATGGTTTATTTGCGGAGTACTCCTTAGCTTTTTGCCTGACATAAATTCATAGCATACATCACAGCAAATGTAATATATAATATATGAATTTTATTAAAATATAACTGATTTGTTTATATTGTGTTAATAATAATCACCGACTGGAGGTCAAATTCTAACAAAATAATGTCACAGTAAATAATATAATAATATAAATAATGCAGGTGGAAATGAAAAATAGTAAAGACGAAAACAAAGAAATAAAATAAAGAGCTGTGTGTCCTATGAATAGAGTAGAATTATTTCAATCAAGTGAAAATAAAGTAAAAAGTATAGTAATCCTAAAACATATTTTAGAAGAATAGCATATAAATATAACATCAAAACTATTAAGTCTTGATAGAAATATTACATACCAAGAAATAAGTCACAGTCACATCATAAGTCCCTATAAATACCATAGTGAGTTTTCTGTAGTGACAGTAATGATAAAGTCGATGCTAATCAAACAAATACTAATAAAAAAAATCTTACTAGAAATTCAGATGGACTTTAAAGCTAACCGTGTTTTAAAGTATGGGCCTCTACTGAATCCTGAATCCTGACCCCTCGGGGTCCGGGCCTGCAGGCCTCCGGCTGCTGTAAACCGGGAGGTGATGCGGACTACAACGTCTCCTCCACTGAAGAAGCTGACAGTGATATCCTGTGAATCCTGCAGCATCACCGGTGTGCTCATCTTATTCACAACATAACGATCAACATAACTTACCGGCTCCCGTTTCCTCTTCAGATCCCGGCTGTCATATTTCTTAATTTCGGCCTTAAATCCCTCCGTCTCCCCGGAGTCTTTAGCCAGGACGTCCATCAGGTAGGCGATGTAACTCGTCGCCAGGCGTAAAGTTTTGATTTTAGACAGTTTTGTGTCCGCCGGGACGTTTGGTATGCACTCCCGCAGCTCTGCGAAAGCGGTGTTGATGCTCTCCGTCCTCCGGCGCTCCTTCTTCGGCCCCGACGCTCTCCTCTTCCCCATCCCCGCCGGCAGCCCCTCCAGCCGGGCGTCGTGCGTCGCCCCCGGCGCCCCGAGCTCCGCGGCCGGGTAGGGCGGCTGGATCTGGAAGTCTGGCGGCACCTCTCCGTGGTTCACCACCCAGCTCTGGAAGTACGGGGCGTCCTGGTGACACCGCTGGACGAACGGGAAGGTTTCGTGCATCAGGTGGTGGTGATGCTGGTAGCCCCCGATGAGGTTCATGTTTGGAGGAATGAAAAGTGATCTCTGTTCTCCCTCGACCTCGGTCACTCTGCTGCTGCCCGGAAAAGGTCGCTGCTCGGGGATTTAGAACCAACAGAGGTCATTCAAGATGAAAATATGTCGGCTCTCCCCTTGAATGCATCAACCTAACCTGAAACAAGCCAAACTTAAACAAAAAAAAGTTAAAGTTACATCTGCTGCGGCGGCGGCGTCATTCCGTTAGCGAGGGCAGATGCTGCAAAAAAGGCGAAGGTTTAATTCCAGACAACAAATCTCCACTTGTGTTTCTTTCCTTCTCTCTCTCTCTCTCTTATCCCGAAGTGGCTGCTTTCATTTCCACAAGAACCTTGACGCTGGTGGAGGTGTGAGGGCCCCAGGTTTATATGATTTGGAAATGAGCGTGGAGAGGAGGCAGCCAATAGAGGACAGCGCCCGGGATGGGAGGAGAGTGTGGAGGGACGCGGGGAGGTTTACAGCATGGTGCCATAATCTGACAGCACACCAGGATGAGCAAGTATCTGAGGTGGTTGGCCGAACACACGTGCACATCTCAGCTTCTTTATTCAAATCTCTCAGTTTTCATGGAAATACATTTTGTTGTTTCCATCGTCTGATTTTCGTTTTGGTTTTACGCATGACGTTTAGAATAGAATAATCCTATTTATGAAGTGTGATCATTTTAATTCCGTGTTGGAAATAATAAATGAGTATATTTTATTTTATTCATTGATCTGAGGGATTTACAATTAGGAATATGTGAGTCCTGTTTGGTTTTGAAGTGCGTGTATGAAATTCACTGTGGAAAAATCTCAGAGAAAACCATCTTCATCTTTGTCTGACAATAATTTAAATTCCAGTGCGCTATTAAAAAAAAGATTGTCAGACGTGACATAAACACATATGTATTGACCGTAAGTCTTAAAAGCGAAACCTTTCGATAGGAGATGTATTTATTTTCGCAATGTGCAATTAAATATATAAACATATATATAGTTTATATATGTCGTTTTTCATTGTTGTTTGTAATTTGACAGGTTTAATAAAATGATTAGCATGTCCATTGGATTGTTGCACCATATTCATTCACACTATATAAGTGATGTTTTGTGACTGTTCTTCTCCTTAATATTTCTATAATAATATTTTTCAGAATCTTTTTTTTAGAAACGTGTAATCACCCATTGGGCGTTTTGTGCACCAACTGGCTGCATTTCCAAAGTAGATAATAAGTAAATAGATGGATACTGAACGAAGGAGGAGAATCCATCCATCCCTTTGACAGTGAGAACATGAAGAGTGTGAATGAATGAAATTAAATGTTTGATGAATCATTTAATAATCTAGCAGCTTTTTGTGAGCGGCCGACTTCCCTCAGCAGTCCGGGCAGCGAAGCGCCTGGCGGGTTTATCTCTCACACTAACACACCATCTTATCTCTATCGCCTAAAAACATTATCCCATTACATTACATGACCTTGACGCTATTTAGAAACCATTTACCGCCGCGTCTTATCTAAATATAGCCGTAAATCAGGAGGTGTCAGTCCCAGCCGGGTACATATTCTCCATAAAAGCTCCTGGCCTGGTCGCTGTTTACACCAGCCGCTCCGTCTACCGCGTCACCATAAATAATAATCACTCACAACTTTATGTCCCTTATAGATGTCTCCGGGGTTTCTCACTGCATTATCAAAAACAGCGTTAATATAATATAATATAATATAATATAATATAATATAATATAATATACTATACTATACTATACTATACTATAATATAATATAATATACTAAACATAACATCATATACTATAATATAATAAACTATACTATAATATAATATAATGTGATATATAATATAATATAATATAATATAATATAATACAATATAATATACTATACTATATAATATAATATATCTTAAAGGTCTTGTATCTTTCTAAATTCGTTCTAAAATCTCAGTTGAATTTAGATTTAGCTCTATATAATAATAATAATAATAATAATAATAATAATAATAATAATAATTCCCGTTATGATGATAAGAGAGTGACTAGTGCGTTATAACACACTGAGTACTATTTTGACATTGCCCTTTCATGTGATTTTATTAAAACGTCTGCAGGACATTCAGATACTTTACAGTGTAAAGTGTGAGACCCACTGTGTCCTTTACATTTCAGTCAGTAACTAAACGACTGAACCAGTAACCAGTAATAGTATCTCTAACTAGTCCTTCAGAATATCCTCCTCTCTGTCTGTTTGCCACTCACATGCACTCCTCCTGTCAGCATGAAAAACACCACCAGGCCTCCAGAAAGAAAACCTGACACTGTTGATTAAGACGTCTACTACACAGAGATGAAATACTATACTGGTCATACTTCCACAAAGACATCTCTCTCTCTCTCTCTCTCTGTCTGTCTGTCTGTCTGTCTCTCTCTCTCTTTCTGTCTGTCTCTGTCTGTCTGTCTCTCTGTCTGTCTGTCTCTCTGTCTGTCTGTCTCTGTGTGTCTGTCTGTGTGTCTGTCTGTCTCTGTCTGTCTGTCTGTCTGTCTCTCCATGCATCACTATCCCTAACCTTGAACCAGGCCTTTTCCTCTTTTTGATCTCTTTCTTTTCTCTGTTTTCTTTTGACTTGAAATGTGGTATCGCTGGAGGTGCTGAGAGACCCAGGCATCGGTAATGGTCTCTTCATATTTTGCCTTCCACCCCAATAGAGTCAAGTCATCTCTCTCTCTCTCTCTCTCTCTCTCTCTCTCTCTCTCTCTCTCTGCCAGGGGAAACATCCAAAATAGGTCATGAGGAGCCATCTTGGCCATGTTATGAATTCTCCTCATAATTGTTTGTGTCATCATGTAGATTTTTCAATAGACAGCGCTTCCCCCTCTTCAGAGTGCTTACGCTCAACTCTACATTTCCAAACAAATATCCCCTGATTCAAAGCCGAACATGCTTAGCATGGAAAATACTCTGTAGCACGCTCTCCTCTGGCCGGTGTTTATTGCACAGGGGCACTTACATCCACCTCTGGCATGCAGCGATGCCTGCACGCAAGTACAGCTGACCCAATGCATATAATTAGACATGATGGCTCCTCGTTCTGGGAAGTATGGGTGAACTGGCTCACGGGGATCTGGGACTCCTTCGCTTTCAGAGGCTCACTTGCTCAGCCAAGCTGTCCTGATGCTGGAGGAAAAGGACAAACTGTGAATGTCCTCCAGAGGGGGCCTGGTCAGTGATCAGCCTGGTCAGTGATCAGCCTGGTCAGTGGTCATCCTGGTCAGTGGTCATCCTGGTCAGGTGATCAGCCTGGTCGGGTCAGTGGATCATCCTGGTCAGTGGTCATCCTGGTCAGTGATCAGCCTGGTCAGTGGTCATCCTGGTCAGGTGATCAGCCTGGTCAGGTGATCAGCCTGGTCGGTGATCAGCCTGGTCAGTGGTCATCCTGGTCGGTGATCTCCTGGTCGGTGATCAGCCTGGTCGGTGATCTCCTGGTCGGTGATCGGCCCGGTCGGTGGTCAGCCTGGTCAGTGATCAGCCTGGTCAGTGATCATCCTGGTCAGTGATCAGCCTGGTCAGTGATCAGCCTGGTCAGTGGTCAGCCTGGTCGGTGATCAGCCTGGTCAGTGGTCAGCCTGGTCAGTGATCAGCCTGGTCGGTGATCTCCTGGTCAGTGATCAGCCTGGTCGGTGGTCATCCTGGTCGGTGATCTCCTGGTCGGTGATCAGCCTGGTCGGTGATCTCCTGGTCGGTGATCGGCCCGGTCGGTGGTCAGCCTGGTCAGTGATCATCCTGGTCAGTGATCAGCCTGGTCAGTGATCAGCCTGGTCAGTGGTCAGCCTGGTCGGTGATCAGCCTGGTCAGTGGTCAGCCTGGTCAGTGATCAGCCTGGTCGGTGATCTCCTGGTCAGTGATCAGCCTGGTCAGTGATCAGCCTGGTCAGTGATCAGCCTGGTCAGTGATCAGCCTGGTCAGTGATCATCCTGGTCAGTGATCGTTGTTGTGAGATAAGCGTTGGTGTCTTGCAGATATTAAGAGCTGTATTTCACAAAATGTTATACAACTCAATGACAATAAATCTGAGGTTGTACTTTTCGGTCCCCCATCTTTGCTTCTCACCTCACACTTTCAGAACTGACTTTAAGATTTTACTGCTCACTTTTGCTGCATTTCAGAACCTTTAGCCCACTTAAGAAATTATTGTTGTGTTGTTGTTGGTTTTCCATTACTGAGTTTTGTGCCTGTTTCTATTCTATTGTATTTTTCTCATCCATCCATTGAACACAGTGGGTCTCCATAGAGCAGCTGTATCACCAACAGACATCTCTCTGGATAACTGGTCTCTCTCTCATCTCCGTCTCACCAAAGCTCCCAGAAACCATCATCTTCCTTCTGTTATTCCCCTCGTCCTCAGCCAATAAAGATAAGAGCAGGACCGTTGGAATGTGCAGCAGGAAGGTGGCAGTGACGGTGGTGAAGGGACGAGGCTGTTTACATACTGAAACTATTTTAAAATGATAATCTGTGACATTTTTCTTAGAAATAAATCTTTAGTTAGCATGAGCAGCGATAGCCACCGTGGCTGAACAGACAAAGAAAAGAGCGCCACCTACAGGAACTCAAACTCCATCAACAGGAAATCCAAGGAGAAAGACGTCACAGTACTGGACACACTGTTTGATTGACAGGTGATCTCTGGGAAGAGCAGTGAGGAACACCACAGTGAAGAACACCACAGTGAAGAACACCACAGTGAAGAACACCACAGTGAGGGACACTACAGTGAAGAACACTACAGTGAAGAACACCACAGTGAAGAACACCACAGTGAGGGACACTACAGTGAAGAACATCACAGTGAAGAACACCACAGTGAAGAACACTACAGTGAAGAACACTACAGTGAAGAACACCACAGTGAGGAACACCACAGTGAAGAACACCACAGTGAAGAACACCACAGTGAGGGACACTACAGTGAAGAACACCACAGTGAGGGACACTACAGTGAAGAACACCACAGTGAAGAACACCACAGTGAGGGACACTACAGTGAAGAACACCACAGTGAAGAACACTACAGTGAAGAACACTACAGTGAAGAACACCACAGTGAGGAACACCACAGTGAAGAACACTACAGTGAAGAACACTACAGTGAAGAACACCACAGTGAGTCTGAGAGACGAAGATGGACACTAGATAAAAAATGAGGATTACCACTTTGATAATCTCTATGATAAAAACACATAGAATATATTTGAGTTGCATGAAAATAAGAACTTCGAAAAACACAAATAGTCTGAATACTTGTACTTGCTGACCTTGTGGTGACGTCATAGTTACTTTATTTACAATTACAAACTCTCCTGCTTTAGTTTATCCAACTTAGTATTTGTAAAATAGTTTGAAGGTAATATAAATCATGGAACGTACAGCACACGTCACGTCAGCAGCAGTGTAAATGACTTCATACCATGCTGTACACCATGTGTACGGGTGTACGGTACACTTATCTCCCTGCGTGTCTCCGACTCAGGGTATAAATCTCCCAGAGGCCTCGGGGGTTCACACACCATCCAACGGTTCCTCTCGTCTCATTGGCTGCTGTAAACAAACACCAGAATCTGACCAGAGAGAGGGAGTGAGCGAGCGAGCATTGATCTGGACAGAAGCATCATGACCCCCGCCCCCCCCCCCCCCCCCCCGCCCAGACACACACACACACACACTCCACACACACACACACACACATATATATACACACTTCATTCCTCTGTATTGGCTCCTGGACCACCAACGGGCCTGGCACTAATGATTTCACAGCAGCCGATTTAACAGAGGGTGGCTGCTCTGTGTCAGAGAACCCCAGAGGGTTTAGAGAGACTGACACTCAAAACATCAGCATATAGGCTTGACCCTGGGAATCCAGAGGTGTGTGTGTGTGTGTGTGTGTGTGTGTGTGTGTGTGTGTGTGTGTGTGTGTGTGTGTGTGTGGTGGGGGGACTGGCTTCCTTAAAAGCATTTCAGAGCTAAATCGGCCTCAGAGCTTCAACGAACTTTGTAATGGACAAACAATGTTTGGACCTGAGGAGGTTCTTCAGGTCTGACCCCGGGAGTCTGGCTGAGTTGATGTTGTTCTTAAAAGATTATACACACACACACACACACATATATATATATATATATATATGTGTGCGGCGTATATATATTATTTTTAACTGTTGCTGGAAAAGATATAATTGTACCTTTTCAGTAGGCCTGCACAAAGTGTTATTGCTGTGGGTCGAACGTGGCACTGCCAGGGTTAGCGGTTCAATTCCCATGGGGACCCCCCAGGCTGGGAATGTATTGTAAGGGATAAAGGAGTCCACCGAATGGCATATACTGACAAACAAATAACACTTTATTTATTTATCTTATTGGTTTGTTTGGAAGCGACAAGCTCAGGCACCATTGGTAACAGCCTGAAGCCCTACTGTGTATTCAGCAACATGCCAGTTCATCTGGATCCTTCTGGCTGGAACCAAACCCACCTTTGGGGAGAAATATCTTCTAAATATCTTCTCTATGTGGAAATATATAATACATAACATAAAAAGTATACATTATGACATATTATACTCTGTATAAACAATACACTGGTCTTCACTGTAAACACTCACTAGGTAGGAGGTGCAGGAGAAAACATACCTAACTAGCTCTCTGGTTACCACAAGAGTTGGCATAGCAACCAATGACGCATGGCTCGCTGTGCCTTATGGGAATTATCTGTAGGTTAGAATGCAACTTTGACCAATCAGATTGCTTGGCTGAATCTACCCACTGTATGATTACCTAGTAAATAAAAAGCATTACCTTAAATTCATCATCAATATCTCTATCATTCATAGCATATAATATATCAAAAGTACCAGACTATCGATCTGTTGCACCGTTCAGCGAGGTCCGAAAGTTCACTAACAATTGTTTGTTTTCATAATTTATCAAAAAAGAATATATCTTTTACTCAGATGATACTTCTTATTGAAGAATACATGATTTAACTGATACAAATGAACATTTTTCGATCTTTGAGAGATATATCTGAATATCCATTTGTTAAGAATATCTCAAGTTGTTGTCACACCAGATATATACTAACACATGTACCTCCTAATACACAGTGTGAATTGTTCTGGTCTTTTAACAACTAATACCAGATATTGACTAAATGAACACGGTCCTCTATGTGTTGTTGTCGCTACTGATAGTGCTTAAAATATTTATAATTATTAATTAAACTAAATAATTGTTTAAGAAATATAATTTGTATTTGTCTTTGAGAGAAACAAAAGAGTTCTTGGTCGTGGACTCAGACTTTTGGACCCCACTGTACTCAATAAAAACATATAGAACTACATGATATGTGTAAGTGTATGTAAAAGGCTGTTGTGTATTATACTTTACATCGACGGGGGTTGAGGTCATTGTGTTTGCTGACCTAGCTGCCCTGTAGGCTCTTAATGGTGGAGGCAGCTAGTTAAAGACCATGCTTGTCCATTCATACTAAACTCTCTCCACCTCGTTCTCCTGCTCATTAAAACCAATGAATGGGCCACAGATGTGAGGTCGCCCATTAGCTTTACCTGGAAGGAGCTTTGGGAGGGGTTAGCTTAGGAAGCAAAGTGAAACACCAGGGTTAGGGGTTTGTTTCCCACTGGGGCCACCCATGCTAAAAATGTATGCAGTCATGGTGCTGTAAGGCGTTGGATCACCGAATGGTAGATGTTACAGAGACAGAGTAAGAGACAAGGAGTCCAACATGACTCCCAAGAGGCTGAGAGGCAGATTTCAAATAACACGCTAAAACATTACTATACAAGTTTGGAAGAACTGTTGTTTCTCGACAATCTCTTGTAGCAATCTTTGACCAACAAAACTATTGCCTGAATTCAGTCATCACTATATGAGCAGCACACTGTCCACTCCTTGACCTCTGGAGAGGTTCTTGATTGTTTTAATACTTGTGAGAAGAACCGACAATTTGTACTCCTTGGGATTTTGAGAGGGTAGTTACTATACGTGCTTGCAATAACTTAGAGAGGTTGAGTGATGGAGTAAACTGACTCCATCCATACCAAGGCCTCTGTTTTAGGGTTAGGGTTAGGTGAGGCCTAATCCAGGAAGATTTACAGTGAGTGAGCAGGTAGAGAACTCTGACAGGACACCTGGCTATCGATGATCTAATCTATGGTGTGGATACAGCATGGTCTCTAACCAGAAATATGTTTTAAAGAGCAATAAGTATGTTTTTATTGCCCCATAGCATAACCTGAAAATAATATATCTGTGTAGGGTTGACAGACTTGAAGACGACTTGGCCAGGTGCTGAGGTTTCTTCTCTGGCCCACACACTCTGTTTGGACCAGATACCCCCCCCACCCTCCAACTCGTATTCAGTGATGCAAGACATTTTAGCTATGAAGGCTAAAATGGCTAAAACACCTTGTTCACCAGCCAATCACAGCCGTAGTAATATTATTATTACAGTATTGTGTATTGCTATTGATAGATTACCTCTTCACTAGATGTTTCTGTTGGAGCTCTAGCTAGCAGCTAGCAGCTAGCTAGCTGGGGGGAGGCTGAGCCAGGCCTTGTGTAGGAGGAGATCAGTTCTATCCATGTTGTTACAATCCCTACTGGTTGCTCGTAGAGGTTATGAAGGTCATAGTTTACTGAATTCCTACTGAGGTGCCCGATGGGTTGAGGTGTGTCGTAATTCAAAAGTTGAGGCAATCATAGGAAAGTATTCATGTCAATCTACGATGCTTTCCTGTGATTATCCTCTTACTTGACTTGACTGATCTGAGTCATCCCGGTCCAGTAATCCAACCCATCTGCTACCGCAAGATTATGAAAACACTGAGAATTATTTGGAATATTATTTGACATAGGTCTTCATACTATGGTGGTGGTAATCTGCACCCAATCTGCACTGGTCAATATTAATTGTCTTCACAGAATTCTAGCAATGAATCCTTCAGACCAAGACCGGTACACATGGAAGATTTTCAGATAAAGCATGACAAGATGTGCCCACTCCCTAAAACGGATTTTAACACACCTGGTTATCTAATTTAGGACAACAGACATTTATGTTTCTTTTCAATACAACACATAGGCACAACATACTGCATGCTAACAGATGAACAGATGTTGTGTTGTTGTATTGAAAGTGTTGTCCAGAACTAGACAAGTCACACAGCCAAGTCAGTTTAGTCTCCATTTGTTCAGGCTGTGTGAAAACTCTTTCCTATCTGGAAAGACCCTAAAATAGCCTCCAGGTCTGTCTCCTAGCGGGCATCAGGCCTCGTGATAGCGTCAGATCAGCCACTGGAATGCAGTGACAAGCTCTCAGCCTCTGATTGGATGCTTATCACAGCAATGTGAGCTCTGGTTGGATGCTTATCATAACCATATCCTGTTTTGCGCTGATGGAATGACCTTAACAGTATCAGCCGGTATTCCCTCACATTCTCTTCAATATCTTTTTCACACTGCTAGGACAGTTATGAGCAAATCACTCAAGTTCTTTCCAGCTAGAGGAACTCCAGGCCTGTCTACAGCATCCCAGGGCTGCTTTCAGAAGGGGACAACCAGGACTGCTGTCTCAGCCCGTCGACCCAAAAGAGCCAACGTTGCCGCCATCAGGGAATAAAAATAATATGTAAATATAAAATAAGAAAGAGAGCTTGTTGTGGTGAGGCTGTAGGTCCATAACGTTCTCGGTAAAGGTCAACAGTGTGAGCAGGTAGATTGTAGGTTACTGTGACTGAAGAGAGACACATTTCTGAAAAATGGGTGGGCAATTTTCTGTGATATTCTGTCGTGTATCATCAGCCAAGATATAATTGTTATAAAATTATTTTACTTTAGTATCTTAATCTTGTGCGATGGAATCAAAGATTAAGGCAAAGAACATTGATAGAGGAGGCCTGTACAGGTCAGAGATCGGCCATGACAGTCTGAGGAAAATGAAACTCTGGTCAGAGTGAAAATGTAAAAAAGGAAAATGTCATCTTGTATGATAATTTTAGTTCAAAACGCTGTCTCCGTGTGTGTGTGTGTTGGTGTGTGTGTGTGTGTGTGAATGTAATAAAAGTACAAAGCGGTTGAACCGTGCTATTGGGAGCTTTGGATAATGCGAAGGCAACGACGTGTTTTAGAGGCGCCACACCATGAAGTGATGTTATTTTCATGAGGACGACAGTAATTCTGTCTGGCTGCTGGTAATTTGAGGTCGTGTCTGACAGGAAGTGGAGGGGACTCACTTCCCAAAAAGAAAGAGGAGAAGTCTGTCGTGGTCGCTGATGTTTGGACGCCGATCTGGAGAGTTACACGAAGGAGTGATACTGACATTCAAAAATGGTACTTTTCACCTTTTCAAACTCACTTTAAATGTTCTTTGCAGGAAATAACACAATAATAAATAAATAAATAAAAGACAAAAAATAAACAATAAAAACGTCAGACAAAAACACAAGGTTACAGAGGAATAAAGTCCAACAATTGAAATAGGT
Organism: Hoplostethus mediterraneus; assembly: GCA_034670385.1. NCBI lineage: Eukaryota > Metazoa > Chordata > Actinopteri > Trachichthyiformes > Trachichthyidae > Hoplostethus > Hoplostethus mediterraneus. The sequence continues at coordinate 2,714,660 of JAXDDW010000054.1, forward strand.
AGAACAAATTAGATAGAAGCCTGTACATGAAAATAAAACCTCAACTTGCTTTATTTTATTTTTATCTGAGCGTCATTCACCATTTTTTCTGACCTCAACTGAATTAGAATCACTTCAGTCTCCAAGTGACAACTAACATAGTAATGTTCAGGGCTTCAGTATCTTGAAGACATTTAACTGCAGTAAAACAGTAAAGTAGTTTTGACTAGGAGACGTTCTGCGCTGCGTTCATCACCCTTATAAAGATAAATACCATTCACACCATATTGGACTTGCGTGTGGACGCTTTCTGGCTTCCTTCAAAATCTCTTTTGTCCTGCAGGAAAGATGTCAACACTTCAGCCTAGTCACTGTGTGTGTGTGTGTGTGTGTGTGTGTGTGTTAGGGTATGTGCAGTACAAAACCAGGCGAAGCATTGCCTGACTGTAACCTATGTTCTATTTAGTTTATTGTGATTGGTTGTCTGACTGTATGAAGCCTGTGTGATATTTTCCTTTACTCTGATTGGTTGATCTGACGGTAGCGTGTGCTCTGAGGCAATCTGAAACACCGTCAGCCGCTCTGTGGCTTCGTTCACAGAGTGATTCATTGGATCGAAGACATTTTGGTTGACTGGGTTCTCGATACAGGCACTGACAGAATGCTAAGTATAACCTTTACACGAAAACAGACCCGATATGTTGAGTTATGATGTGTGAAGAAAATCTAGAAGGCTTATTTTCCACATACCAGCCACTTACAGAACATACATACCAACATGCAAACAAGAGATTGTGTCTTTAAAGTCGTAATCTGCAAGATTCTTGTTTTTTTTTATTGGATTTAGTCTCCATCTTCGTGTCTCAGCCTCACTGTGGTGTTCCTCACTGTGGTGTTCCTCACTGCTCCTCCCAGAGATCACCTGTCAATCAAACAGTGTGTCCAGTACTGTGACGTCTTTCTCCTTGGATTTCCTGTTGATGGAGTTTGGGTTCCTGTAGGTGGCGCTCTTTTCTTTGTCTGTTCAGCCACGGTGGCTATCGCTGCTCATGCTAACTACCCAGTTCTTCTTCTGTTTATTCCAAACAAACCAAAAATGTAAATCACATCACTTCCTGTATGCCAGAGGATAGACCTACCTGATACCGGGTGTTGAGAACAGCAGATGGAGAAGCTTCATTAACAGAGTTGAATCACTCTTGTGTTATATTAATTGTCAACAGAGAGAAGCAAAACAAACACATTTATCTGAAAATGCCACAGATGATTACTTGGAAACCTTTAGCAGAATTAGAGATAGCTGCCTGTGGAATTGTAACGACGGAGCGTAATTCTGTGGCTAGGACATAAATCTGACCAGAATGCTTTGTGGCTGGCCGGGTCACTCCTCTTGTGGGAACCGAGAAGTGAGAGGCTCGGGGTCAATCTGGGCTAAGCCCTGCTGGTGCCAGTGGATTCCCAGTTCCTCTGAGAGACCCCGAGTCAGTTGACATCAGACCCAGGTCAAATAGTATCTGCAAAACAATTGTTAGCATTTGTTTCAACTTGCTTGGAAATAACAGATGAGAGGGTTTACTGCATCAGGTAAGACGTCAAATCACACAGAAAGGCATCAAATTGCCTTTCAGATACTTTCATGTGACTCTGATTGTTTTATTTGGCGAACCCCGCCCGTCTGGCAGAAAACAAGGATACCTAAAAGAAGAACAGTCGACATCTAGAGGCTCGGAGAAAGCTAGCAAGCATCTGCACATGAGGTGAACATAGTTTGGATGTTGGATGCTGTTTATCGATAAACACACCCTAACTGACAGACGTAAAGCATCGCAGAAAGAGGTACTGCTGTAGTAACTGCAGATGAAGGAGGTATTATCAAATATTACCAAGTCAAACAGTCAATTAAAACGGTTCTTTGGAAGCTTGTCCAGTATGGAAGACTGAAAATCAACGCTAGGCCAGTGCAGGTCTGTCTGGCCTGGTGATTCCCAAATGCAGTGGTCTACATTTTGGCTTGTGAGTTGTGATTCACCCCAACACCAAAAGTTACCTATCAGGACCCCCACCAAGGGCACACATGTACAGTATGGTGAACTGTGGCACCACATAGTGATTTACATTTGGTTCATGATGAGAGAGTCTAGAGGATGATGAACTATGAACATTATGAAAATGATAATAATTGAAATTCTTTAAATTATCTTGCAAACTCCAATTTAGTAGAAACATTGTGTTTTGGTACAAAGTAAGGAGGTGTGGAGGTCGGAGAGATGCCGGCCTCCTCCAGCAACCTGGGTTCAGTATGACCTACAGGGACTTCATACCAAGCATCTTGCACCTCATGGGAGTCAGTCTGCACAATGCTCGTGTTGCACACACTAGTTAGTTATAGTGACCTCTTAATAATCCTGCTACACCACAGCACGCAGCCTGCTTTGCTTTTTGAACATTCTTTTTTTAAAGCTTTCTATAGTTTTTTATAGTGTTTACCTTATTATATTTATATTCTGTTGTGTTTCTTCTTATCTCACTGATGCTGCTCCTGCGGGGGATTAATAAGGGTAATCTTATTTTTTTTCATCATGTGAAGACACCACCTAACACCTAATCCTAACCTTAACTCATTTTATTTACCTGCCTCTAGGTAACCGTTAGATAACCTTTTTAGAGACGGACAGGTGAAAATCACGTGTCCAATCTGTTACTGTCACATAATCCTCTCGTGGTGGAGTAACGTAATCTTCACATTCTTCGTGTCCAATCTTAATCTGCGTTTGAGAGTTTGTGCTCATTTCATGAACTCGTTGCAGAAAGAATCGAGCTGAACCGAAGACGACTGGGAGTGGAAGTCGGTGTTCAGGGTTTAGACCCACAGCTCGGCCTGGTTCTGCCCCGCTTTGCACCATTTTCCCATTCCCCGGCTTTTCCACGTCGGCTTCGCTCTGCAGCCTTGCTCCTGAAGAAAAACAGACACCTCCTCTACCGCCACCCCTCCTCCTCCTCCTCCTCCTCCTCCTCCTCTCCCGGCTTTCTTCTCTTCCCCCCTTTGCCCCTTGGGCTTTTTTATGGCAGGTCTTCTAACACATGACCTCTGCCATGCATTAGACTGCATGTGCACTATCATGCAGGGCAAAATAAAAGTATGTGATAAAGTATGAGTATGAGTTTTTGAACGTGCGTATTGTTACACAGATTTACCTCACAGAAAGAAATACAGCCGTCCAGATCCTTGTCTGTGCCAGTTTTCAGCAGCGATAACAGCGTTTTGATTTATCCCCTGCAACACACATATATACTTTAATCCAATCACCTCGCAGCCTCAGAGAGTAAGAAATCATCTTTGCCTTGTGGAGATTTTCATTCAGCTCTTTTCTTGTTCCACTTCTTGCGCTCCCTCGTCTGGGCGATTGGCTTCTGTGAGTTGTCCGACCGGCTACTGACATATCCAGAACGACATGCTGTAGTTTTGGTGTATACGTTTACCTCAATTGCCTGACAAGCATTTGTGCTGCCTGCCACCGAGCTGAACGAATTACGCCGGTGGTTGTTCTCTATCTAAATAACGGAGGCTCAATTATGACCGATGCTGGGAAGTGAGGGAGTTGCTTATTGGAACAATGCACCTTTTTGTTAAAGTCACGGAGTCCGTTGTCTCTGCAGCCGCCACGCTAGTGACGAGCAACTCTTGAACCTGGCTCCAGTAACATGAATAGTTCCCGGCATACATTTTGAGTTGAGCAAGGCACTAACAATGGGGTTAGGGGTTTGAGTTCCTCTGGGGCCACCCACGCTTCGGATAAAAGCGTCCACCAAAGGGCAGCAACATGATGAATGTAAAGTATCTGGTGTCATTGACCACATCGACATCCCCCCCGCTACCTCGTCTATTTCCACCATGTTTTCACCAACCCCTCCGTATGTTCGGTTTGGGTTTACTGTGACTGTTGGGAATGTCACAGGAAAAAGAGATCCAGCCGAGGGACGCTGCCAAGACCGCGATGCTTCAGAGCAGCTGGAAGAGGAACATGTAGACACCTGCTGGGGAGATGGTTCAGGGCCCGAGGTCTCCGAGGACCACTTCACCTCCTTTCATTTTCACCGTCTTCAAGTTGCAGCAGTCAGGAGTCATATATCACTGCACCCAACATGTTTTCTTTAGGGTAACAATAGTAATCACTATAATTGTAGAATATTTATACCCACAGAAATCTGAACCATTCAGAGAGTTACTGCAATGTTTCATTCTTAACTGGACATTTTGCAATTAACAGTAAAAGTAAAAGTGCTTTAATTAAGATGCTGCTCCATCATAGGTCAGGGGTAAAAACTACATTTAATCTTTTCGGTTGTAATTGATGTGACAAACACCTCGTAACACTGAACACTGAAATGTACCACCATCAAAAAAGAGAAGAAAAAGGGTCACTGTTAAGAGGTAGAACATCGGATCCACTGAACAACTAAGCAAGTACAGAGATGCTGAACTCTTGGACCTTGTGTATTTTGTATTTTGGTACCAGTGACAACATTGGGTAGACAGGATTTTGTTCATTACAGACACATTTCATGAATTTGGTAATATGAGACAATTGAGAAAAAATGTTAGATCCACCGTTCATTTTTGAAATTACAATACAAGGTTTTGCAAGGTTTTCATATTCCTATTCCCTTAAATTCAAAGAAAAATGAAAAATCACCAAAATGGGAGTTGTGAGGTGCTGAATGGTTCGAGCTACTCTACTACTGCTGCTCATTCTGAGGTTATAATTTCATGTTTTCATTAGTTTAGATGAATATGAATTTTAGTGAAATTGTTCCATCTGCTTTCTAATTTTATTCATTTATTTATTTATTTATTTTGTATTTTATTATTCATTTCAGGCTCATTCATTCATCTCACTGAGTGGATTCTTCAAATTACACTAACAGTGTTTTAACTAAACAATCATAAAACTGATGTCAAATTATGTAAGTAAAACCAAAAATAACGTGTTGTTTTTTTCTTATTTTCAGTTTTCAAAACATCATATAGTTTAATTATTTAAAATTTTTGTATGCCTAGTTTTAGTTCTCACCTTGGTGCACATCCTGCTGGGTGTGTGTGTGTGTGTGTGTGTGTTTACAATCATATTGTACATTTGAGGGATTTACCTGATGCTCTTATCCATTGAGGATTGCAACAGTAGAATAAGCTTCATTTCCTGCATCACCAAATTTTCCAACAATCATTAGTGAGGAGGTTAAAGGTCAGAGCTGCTGGGAGGAGGGTCGGGTTAAGGTGAGATATAGCAGGGCTTTTTTGTAAGTAATCAATGTGAGTACAGGAGAGGGGTGACGCACGTTTTCAGCCTTCGATGGAAGATGGGGAGCAACAGTTTGTTTTTCAATTACACCGATGCTGGGAAATGAAGGAGTGGAAGATTAAGAGCAGCGTCCCGTTTGGTCTCCATCCACCTCCGACACCAGGATTCATCTGAACTGGCCTGCCGATGAATTTTCTGGCTTTTTTGCACCTCAAACACAATTAATTGCCATTTCAGAACACTAATGGCTGTGAGGCAGTAAGCGGTGCTACCTCACGCCATGCCGGTGTATTTCTCTTTACGCTGTCAGGATGTTGTTCCTTACTTCACTATGCATCATGATCGCTCTCTCAGCCAGAAGGACCTTGTTTTCCAGCGGTAGATTGAGTGCAGACCAGAACCCCGCTCAGCTTCAGCGCTCTCCGAGATGAGTGTGTGTTCATGCATGCACGTGTATAGATGTCAATGTGTGTAAAGTGTATGTGTGCATGACCTTGCATGCATGTGTGCGGTTGTGTGTGCATACTGTACGTGCATGCATGTGTGCATGTGCATGTGTGCATGTGCATGTGTGTGCCTGCTTGCATGTGAAAGTGTCTTCTCCTTAAGCTCCTCTCGTGAGAGTCGTACATTATATATGGTTTATTTGTGAGGAGGATTACAGCGTCCCGGAGCCTATAATCCATTCTCAGTTTTAAACATGCCCCCCCTCAAACCTGCGGCCTGTCGCCGAGGGGGGAACTCTGAGCCTATGGCGAGACCCCCCGCCCCCCCGCCCACCCCTCCGGCCACGGCGGAGATGGGGCGCATTGTTTTACAGCGCGATCTGTCTTGTATGTCTCAGGCCAAATCCTATTTTTACGGCTTGCTTATACATTCCTGCTGCAAATGGTTTACATACCACGGCAGGAGCCTCCTAAATCAGCTGGCAGGTCCATGCAGCTGGGACAAGGTGGAAACCTTGTCATCAGCCCGCTCCGCCGGCGATTAATGAACCTCAAATCAAGATCATAACATCTCCGCCTGACCTGGGCTCGCGGATTACATCACTTTCACGGAAATTCAATTTCGACTCTTGTCGCTCTCTATTTACTCACCTTGTTTTCTTTCCTCGGTTGGAGGAGACCGATGCCCATTCATGAAACCGGCGGTGTGTTTTCTCATTCTCATAGGTCCTCAGCTCTGGTCAAACACCGCTGAGTGAAGGTGGAGGGCCTGTATAATGGAGAGGAGTTAGAGGGTGATGACTCTGCCATTCAGGGAGCCAGCACAATCTCAGCCAGTGTTCAGGGAAGGCCCTCGAGTGCAGCCACACAAATCCTCTGTTACCTACTCTGGTTTAAAACCTTGTTTCATTCATGTTAGCAGCTCATAAATGGCCGCCCACCACCTCGGTAAAAACAAGCTCAGGCCCCTCAGACTTATACTATGCAATCTGCTGCGGGGCCCTAATCACCCTTTGGATTTTTTAATAGTGGAGGCTTTGGTTTGATAAGAGGTGATGCCGAGGTCAGAGGTCGCGGCTCGGGGAGAAGACAGCTGGACGTTAATGTGAAGGAGCAACTTCAGAAAAACCTGAATCTTGTACTGAAACAAAAGTGAAAACTCATTTAATAAAGTGAGAACATGTTTGTTATGTTTGAGTATATTGAGTCAGCAGTGTGAATCTTTCCTCGTGGCTCATTGTTTGTTGGTATGTTTTTATTGCTGATTTTATTTTACGGTGCGATTTAACTTTGTTAAGAAAAGTGAAATTGTTAAAATGAATTAAAGTACTAGTCAGTTTTTTTATACACTCACTCTAGAAATTCATTACTATACCGTGATCCCTACACATTTTTAACCTGACATCCACCCATTCAGACCCCCCCCCCCCCCCGATCTATCCCTCTCTTCTGGCATTTTTTTTCTTTCTTCCTCTATTTTCTTTATCTTCTCACTCTCTTTCACTCTATTATTTTTATAATGTGTACTTATTATTTACATAAATATTTTCTTCATTTCTAATTAAATATATGGTTATTATGGTTATTATCAATAATATTGTTATTATTATTGTTGTTGTTGTTACCGTCATTATAACTAGCATTATTGTTGCTGTTATTAATGTTGTTATTAAATAAAGCGTTTAAAAAAAAAAATCCTTTCTCCATTGACTGATTCACTGACTATCAGAAAAAAAAGTTGAATTGATCTAATCCTTGATTCTGCCCCTCCCTCTGTCCCCTCGGCATCCTCGCCTTGCTTCCTTGCTTTCTTGCATGTGGGAGAAAAAAAATGTTCTTAAAAGTCTTGTGAGTGAAAAGGATGTTACCTCATTAAAGAAGAGGCCATAAATCTGTCTCCCTCCTCAGCAGCACCGCTCCACATCTGGACGCTCGCTGCAGCCACTCATTGTTCCTCGTTGTTGCCGAGCCCCGGATGGGATTTATGGTCACATGTTGTTTGGTCCGGCTTCCCCGTCCGAGATGTCGGTAACGCTCTCTGTATCAAGGAAGTCCGCTGAGTCTATTACGTATGAAATGTGCTTATTGTTGTTGTGCTAACTAAACGTGTTGCTGCTGTTGTTTTGGTTTGTGTTCAACAGTGGGACCAGCCTGGAGGAAAACATGTCAGAATAAAAATGTATTCACTTTATATTATCACTGCTGTGAGAAGAGGTAATCAATGCAGGGTTTGATTCGATTCTTGATTTTTATTAGGAAGTCTCTAAGAGTCCTACACAAATAAAAACAAACTTAAATCAGTACATAGTAAAAACAATTTGCCAAGTAATAATGTACAAAAGTACACTAAAATATCACATACACACATTAAAATCAATCCTCATACACACCCTGCTTCCTATTACTGGTTCCATATAATACTATAGGACAGCCATGATGGAAGATGCTCCCTACATACCCAGTGTGTTGTTCCTGTTCCTGCAACACCAAATTAAACCAGGAGACTAACACATCTAAAATATCAGCGTTCCTCCTGTTGGGCTCCTGAGTCACCGGGCAGCGCTATAGTGCTACAGTGCTACAGTGCTATAGTCCTATAGTCCTATAGTCCTATAGTGCTACAGTGCTATAGTCCTATAGTCCTATATTGCTATAGTGCTATATTGCTATAGTGCTATATTGCTATAGTGCTATAGTGCTATATTGCTATAGTCCTATAGTGCTATAGTGCTATATTGCTATAGTCCTATAGTGCTATAGTGCTATAGTGCTATATTGCTAAGTCCTATAGTGCTATAGTGCTATATTGCTATAGTCCTATAGTGCTATAGTGCTATCAGTGCTATATTGCTATAGTGCTATAGTGCTATAGTGCTATATTGCTATAGTCCTATAGTGCTATAGTGCTATATTGCTATAGTCCTATAGTGCTATAGTGCTATAGTGCTATAGTGCTATATTGCTATAGTCCTATAGTGCTATAGTGCTATAGTGCTATATTGCTATAGTGCCTATAGTCCTATATTGCTATAGTTGCTATAGTGCTACTAGTGCTATAGTCCCTATATTGCTATAGTGCTATAGTGCTATATTGCTATAGTGCTATAGTCCTATATTGCTATAGTGCTATAGTGCTATAGTGCTATAGTGCTATATTGCTATAGTCCTATAGTGCTATAAGTGCTATAGTGCTATAGTGCTATAGTGCTATAGTGCTATAGTGCTATATTGCTATAGTCCTATAGTGCTATAGTGCTATAGTGCCTATATTGCTATAGTGCTATAGTGCTATAGTGCTATATTGCTATAGTCCTATATTGCTATAGTGCTATATTGCTATAGTCCTATATTGCTATAGTGCTATATTGCTATAGTGCTATAGTGCTATAGTGCTATAGTGCTATAGTCCTATAGTGCTATAGTCCTATAGTGCTATAGTGCTATATTGCCTATAGTGCTATAGTGCTATAGTCCTATATTGCTATAGTGCTATAGTGCTATATTGCTATAGTGCAGTGGCTTTCAGGGTGGACGTTCATCCATTCCCTTCTCCCACGGTCTCTCACAGCCAATAGATCAGTGTAAAAGCAAACCGTGACGTCGGGTCATGATATACTGTGACTCGACTTTAAGTGTGTGTACAGGTCGGAATCTCTGTACGTGTAGACAGAAGCACTAAGGCGGTCGGGTAACACGCCACGCCAGACGCTTCCAATTACATTTCTGTATCTGTCAGGGGGCCTGAAGGCTTCGGCCTTTATGAAAACAACGAGCGGCACAAGATCACGCCAGGCAGATGGCGGCCGGGCGGCGGCGGGCCACATGGCCGTTTGCAGCCTGGAGCCTTTTACGTTCATCTGCTAATGAAGCTGCTAATTCTTCTTCTGTGGTAAAATTACATGATGCAGTACAGCGACTGCCCCAGAACTAGTCTGAGCATTATCCAAAGCCCTGTTAGCCTCCATTTTTCATGATGGAAGAAAGATAGAAAACATGTAGAAGAAAAAGAAGAAGAAGAAATTACACGGCTAAAACTAATTACAGCTGAAACTGCAGAGAGTTCGATACACACCATCATCATCATCATCTCTGTCTTCATCAAAATATGATGGATCATTGGGAAGCAGTAGTTCATATTCACAGATTAAAGGTGCCAAACAGTTTTCATGATTGAGTTTTTATTATATTGTTTTCAGCTCAGGGTGAAAATAATGTTCATGATATTCTGCAAATTAATGTAGGTCAATTAAACGGGTATGTAATGAATGGATCTGAAGTAAGAGCCCTCACAGTCACAATACTGGACCCTGATTGGCCGACAGTAATTCAAACTGGTCTGAGTCCAGTTGTGATGTGTTGGAGTTAGTTGGAAACAGCACGTAAAAAAGTATGGAGTTTTGTAAAAGCAAGAATTTTAAAGTAAAACACTGAAACAATATCACATTACAACAAAAAAACAAAAAAGAAAATTAGATTATAGATTTTGTGTTTTTTGCGCCCCTTTAACTTTAGGAATACAAGCTCTTAAGGTGAGTACTATCTACCTTTTAATTGCATCACACGGCGAGCAGCACCTGTAATTCAAGCCCAGCTCATCTTGTCAGCTCCACGCCTCTCCAGCATCAGCTGAGCCTGCAGCGACACAGTGGAGCTTCAAAGTCGTTGCTCGTCTGGCTCGTCTGGCTCATGCCAAAGCGAATTACAGTGGTGCAGAGCAGACCCTGCCACACAAAGGAAGCTTTGCTTTAATGTTATCAGAAAGTGATCTACGTCCGTACAGTGCCGTAATGATGCTGTATTTCCCTGCCTGTCTGACAATGGCCTCATGGCTTTTATAAGCAGACCTTAATACAACTATACACCATTAGAGAGCCTCTTTTATTACGTTTCCAGCCCTAGAGAAGCCCATTCATCTCCAGCGAGATGGATTGGCCTTGTTTTTTGTGATCATCAAGATGAATGAATTTATGTTCCTCTCTGGCGTCGGGGAGATGGTGGGCCCGAGCATCTCTGGAGAATCAGGAGGACGCAACTCACGGACTGGCTTTTTAAATGTTAAAAAAATGTTCATTACATCCCATTTTCTTCTGGCCACTTCATCTTAACCTGTTTCTGTGATTTGTGATGATAAAGTTGCTTTACTGTAAACAAAAAAAAGTAGTTTTTCTAGTTTCAGGAGGATATATTTTGGATGTGGTATATATGATTTATTGCACACTTGGTTATGTAGGCGTTATCCTCTGTACAGATAAAACCAATTTTAGATTTGTTATTTCTAAAGCTTAGACTCTCATACTCATTGAGGCTGTTATATGCAGTATTGGTTGTTGGTTTGTAATATTATACAAAACCAACTGCAGACAACAACATTGTGATTAATAATTGGGTCCAAGTCAATATAAAAGTGATCGTGTGTAATATTAACGAAGAAGGTCTGACGAAGGACAGTTTTCTGGTCCTTATTCACTCTTAGTAAAACTAATGAAAAGAAAGAAGAACCCCCCCATCCCCATTCACTCTATGGTCTGAAATTGAAAGTGTCTTCTGGCTCTGCTGCTACCTAATTCACCCTAAACATCTAAGCAGATTACATTTCTGGCGTTTATCTGTCACTGTTATCCAGAGCGGCACCAGCACCGTCCTCTGGTCCGACCGTAAACACATTATCAGGACCAGAGCAGGCAGGTTTGATGTTCCTCCCCTCCATCTTTGTTTTTACTGTGTTGTGTTTATTTGAAGCTGAGTTGTAAAAGATGTCCTGAGCGTCCCGATGCAGGGTCAGCCCCCCCCCCCCCCCCCCCCCCCCCCCCCCCCATCCTGAGCCCCAAATCTAAATGGGGGCTTTGATGTGACTGGACGGTGCCTGATGTTATTGTTTGTATCAGGGCTTATCACCCCCCCCCCCCCCCCCCCCCCACCACCACATTACTCTTGGTACCATATAACTTGAAGACACAGCGACATGTTGGCTGATGCTTCTGCTGCTTTTTGTATTTAATAAAATATGGTTTCCTTTCCTGACTCCTCTTTCTTCTCCTCTCCTCCTCTTACCTTTTATTCATTTATTTTCTTTCTCTCCTCTCTTCTCCTCTTTCCTCTCTTCTCCTCTTTCCTCCTCTCCTTTCCTCTCCTCTCCTCTCCTCTCCTCTCCTCCAGTGCCGCCAGACTCCTCCTGATAAGGATGATGGATGGGGCAGAACTCTGGCTCCAGCCAAGCCCGGCAGCTTCCTGGGAGCTAAGAGATACTGGGGCTGGGGTTCGGGGGGTGGAGGCGAGGGTGGGGGTGAGGGAGGGGGTGGGGGTGGGGGTGAGGGAGGGGGTGAGGGAGGGGGTGGGGGGGGTATGTATTGCCAACACCCTGCAAAAAAAATGTCCACTGAACAAGCAATGTCATTTCATTGGGTCTGTAAACAATCAATACAGTGAAATGAAGCGTATGTGTGATGTGACTTGAATCAAAACAATCATGTTCTCTACATCGACATCGACTGTCTGTTCTTGTTTCTTCTATTACTCCCCACATGCCAAACATGTCCATGTAACAGGATTAAATGTTCTTAAAAATGTTTTCTTCCCCTTAAATGAATGAAAATCTAAATTGTACTTTTTTTTGTACTTTAAATGCAACTCAACTAATTTCATCAATTGCCATTAAACATTTTCATGAACCTTTTACTTCCTGCAGCAAGTTGAACTGTAATAAAACAAGTCAAATGATCCCAGACTATTAATACATAAAACATGAACAAGATTTAATACTTTTTTTTATTCCATCAGTGGATCGGTCCGGTTGCCATGGAGAATCATGTGTATACTGTATACACAATTGCTGGGTTGTTTCTGTCAAATAGGCTGAGCAAGTTGTTCCTTTGCTGGGTAATTTGGCATTTAGTCGGCGGTGTGTGTTCAACCCTGTCTGGTCCCGGTGAGCCGGTGAGCCGGTGAGCGGTACCCGGCCCGGTGACGCCCGGTAACTCCCTCTCAGAGTCATTTGCCATTTGCGGTAAATTACTGTAAAATGAGCTTTCATCCAGTTGGCTGCTGTTAGTGACGCAATCAGACTGATGTTGTAGTTTCATAGTGTCGTTAGCTAACCTGGTCCAAGTTAGCCTCTAACGTTAGCATTAGCTAAGTCAGGTGAACTATCAATAATGTGACTTGTAGAGACAGAGTGACTCTCGGTTGCCATGTTGGGGTCAGCTCAGCGGTGACCGTCGTGTCCTAGCGACCCGCAGCAGAGAGACGAACCTCCGCTGAGATTAAACTAATGGTTTGTTTGGGTTTCACTTTGAATGGAAGCATTATTAAATAAAAAGCTTAATCCGTGTTTACGTCCCGAGAAGAGACGGGACACGACGACCGGCAAGAACAAGATAGCGTTGTGTGTTTTTACCGAGCACAAATATGTGAGCGTGTGGAAACTTTGTCTGTCCGGATTAACGGGATGAAGACGGCGAGCCGAGCGACTCAGACCTGCTGCCAGATCAGCAGGATCACAAACGCTGGAAACCACAACGCTAAACACAATCTGTTAACAGCTTTGTGGTGTGTGTGTGTGTGTGTGTGTGAGTGTGTGTATTGTGTCTGCATGTACACACACCTCTGTCCTGTCACACGTCTGGTACACAGAGACACAGCCAAGGGACATTTCTTTCTCCCAGAATCCCCTCTGTTCCTCACAAGGTGCTGGCTGGACCCCGTGATGATTTAGATCTGTTTACCGCTGATCTCTTAAACATTTACTTTTACTTTCTAAGGTGAAGCAGAGAAGAAGAAGACTCGTTCAGTTTGGTGATCTCTGGAGGCTTCAACACCAGGGTCATGTCTCTCTCTCTCTCTCTCTCTCTCTCTTTGTCTCTGTCTCTCTCTCTCTCTCTCTTTGTCTCTGTCTCTCTCTCTTTGTCTCTGTCTCTCTCTCTCTCTCTTTGTCTCTGTCTCTCTCTCTCTCTCTTTGTCTCTCTCTCTCTCTCTCTCTCTCTCTCTTTGTCTCTGTCTCTGTCTCTGTCTCTCTCTCTCTCTCTTTGTCTCTGTCTCTCTCTCTCTCTCTGTCTCTCTCTCTCTCTCTTTGTCTCTGTCTCTCTCTCTCTCTCTGTCTCTCTCTCTTTGTCTCTGTCTCTCTCTCTCTCTCTCTCTCTCTCTCTCTCTTGTCTCTGTCTCTGTCTCTCTCTTTGTCTCTGTCTCTGTCTCTCTCTCTCTCTCTGTCTCTCTCTCTCTCTCTTTGTCTCTGTCTGTCTCTCTCGTCTCTCTTGTCTCTGTGTCTGCTCTCTCTCTTCTCTGTCTCTCTCTCGTCTCTGTCTT
>JAXDDW010000055.1:0-87500 GCA_034670385.1 Hoplostethus mediterraneus
CTACTATTCCTAGGATTGCCAAGAACTCCATAGAAAACTATCGAGATGCATTCAACAATTCTTATTGAAACATACCTTGAACATAATCGTCAAGCTTGCGTTTGCAAAGTTGGTCACAGACAATGTAAACATCACACACAAAAGGAACAGCTCTCCTACTTCCAGAAAGATACGAGTTCTGACGAGCAACAATGTAATGCAATTACAATAGAAATAATATTAATGGATTGCATTTATATATTATATTCACATAAAGTGCTAGACTATGGTGTCACACATATTCATTCACGCACACATCAGTGGCGGCAAGCTTCGGCCATCGGACAACCCCCACTACCTCTGAGCCTAAGCTGCCCTGGGGCAGACTGACAGAGGCTGTGGCAACCTCAGACAGCGTGCAACGTCGTCTTCTTCGCCCACCACAGGCACATACACACCAATGGCAAGCTACCCAACTCTTGCCCAAGGACACTTCAACAAGTGGAATACACTTCAACAAGTGGGATTTGAACCGCCAACCTTGCGGTCATAGGATGCTGGACTGACTGTCAGTATGACCATCAACTTGATTTGGTTTCTCCTTTGGACGTATTACACATTTTATTTTTGACAAAGAGCAATGAATGATTGTCAATAACTCACCAGAGGTCATTTTCCGCTTCACTAGGGTGAATGTTGTCCAGTCATCCTGAGGGGGGTGTTGATTTTGGATAGCAGCCTTCTGATTTTTATGGGGCCGTCTTGTTCTCTATGTCAATCCAGCTGTCTGGGTCAACTCCCTCCACTTCTTTGCCGTGCTCCATCCAGACAGCCCTGTCATACACCATGATCTGAAAAATAAACACACAGTGTCCGAAATTAACTTTTTGACTCACCGGCCAAGTGGACTGGTAGATGAAAAAATCCACCGGCCAAGCATATTTTTTACCGGCCAAAATAATTAATTGCCTTTTTGTGTTACATGTACATTTATTTCCATACATTTCATTGAGATAAAGTATTATGTTGAATACAAACTTAAAGAAGAGGCCAGAGCAAAGTTGAAGCGTAATTATTTTTAATATATTGAACTTTTATATATTGAAGGAATTATGACACTTGCTACGCTCATGATCACGGATGTTCTCCACCTTCATCGTTTTGTTTCCAATTACAAACGAGTTGTATCGGTTTTTTTCTTTGGCATACTGGCGACACACCGAACAGCTCATCACCAGAGCCTCAGCATCATACCGTAACCAGTCTCTGGGAACTCCTCGATCTCCAAACCTCCACGTTTCACAAAACTTTCTCCTTGAATGTGTGTCTCCGTCCTCTTTTTCGTCACATTGTTTTCGTTTCAAAGGTCTCTTGACTCCTTCCAAATACCGCCACATTTTAAAAGTTTGCCTACGGTAACTAGCAGCTGTCCGGCATCAAGTGATAATTACCCTCTTATTCCTACTCTGCCTCTGCCTCTGGCTGGTGTTCAAAATGTCAGGGTCAGAGCCAATCAGAGGCAGAGTGCGGGCGGGTCTTCACACTGTTTGTGTGTGTGCGCGCGTCCCAAAACGCAGCAGACTCTCAGTTTTACGTACTGTTGTGGTACAAACATTTACCCGCCAATGTGGCGGATAATCTCCGCGATTTACTCGCCAAACAGTAAATTTACCCGCCATTGGCGCTTGGCGGGTGTTAATTTCGGACCCTGATTAATGCCCATGGTTTTAGAATGGGATGTCAAGCAAGCTCATATAGGTGTGATGGTCAGGTCCACTGACTTTTGGCCATATAGTGTATGTACATACTCTGCACTTTACTGCTATTTGCACTTCTGGTTAGATGCCAAAATGCATTTTGTTGTCTCAGTACTTGTACTCTGTGCAATGACAATAAAGTTGAATCTAATCTAATCTGCTCCACATGGTGTGCAGCCTTTGTCACTAGACGATGGACACATAAAGGCATCATCATACAAAGTTTTCAGTGGTAATTTCACATTTTCACATTTCAAATAAATGATACAAATTTTCAAATTTATAATCATCCAACAGCATGGCATCATTCAATCAAATTCCCAAATTGGGAGTCCATGGGAGAATACAGACACTACTTTAAACATATCAGGAGACATCGATCAAATAAATAACATTTACTCGCTTTGATTTTTTATTTTATTTTTTTAAATCAAAGACAACAATAGGGGAAGGGCTCTACCATGAAATACACATCACATTATTACATTTTCATGGATATCAGCCACCCGCTATCCATGGTGCTGAAATCGAGATTAGTTTGGCTTTCATAGAGTTAGTCAGTTTTCCTTCCTTTGAGCATAAAGCTGAACACTTATAAGGAGTGCACATCTCACCATAAGGACACCGATGAAACGAAGATCATTTTTTATTCAAATGATAATCATCTATTAACCTTCAATGACACACCAACATCCCTATTGTCCCAACATCCCTCTATTGTGTGTGAAGATGAGGGTGGTTTTGAGCACAAAAGAAATGTCTGGGTATTCTGTTTCTGTTTCTATTGTAATCACTATTCAAGGCTTTGAATAGGTGCTGAACAGGCAACCTTTAGTGATGATTTCCGATCAATATGACCTGTTCAGATGGCTGTTTAGGGTCTGTACAGCAACCATGTAAATTAAGAGAAATAACATTTGTCAAAGTGAATCTATATGCCCCCTTTCCCTTGCCCCAGGTTAATTCCCCCGTTCTTCCTTAGCCACTAATAAAGAGGAACTGCACTTCTGAGGACTACAAGAACGTGATTGGTCAGGACTGGTCAGGACTGCAGCTCTGTTCAGTGTGGGCATAAAATTGAGGCAAACTGGCTTGATAATTAATAAAAATCAGCAGGTGGGCAGCACATTGCCACAGTCTTCCACCATCTCAAACAAGAAGTGATGTGGGCCACTACGTCGGGCCACCTCACTAGCTGTCTCCCCGCTGCTGCTGCAGAGCCCGGCCTTCAGGTGCCGCTGAGAGAGGAGGAGCTCTAACGTGTGGGCGGAGTCTGTTGGCGGAGAGCTGGTGTAGGAAGCAGCCAGGTGAAGTGGTGTCAGCCCACCATTGGTCTGGGCATTGAGCTTGGCCCCGTGCTGCAGTAGAAAGGCTGCCACGGTGACACGGCCCCAGCGGCAAGCACTGTGAAGAGGCGTCCAGCCATCGACAGTGCGGGGGTTTACCTCAGACCCAGCAGCAAGCAAAGCAGAGGCCACACCAACATGGCCACTGTATGCGGTGCGGTGCAATGGAGTGTAGCCATCCTCGTCATGGCAATGTGCCAGCAAGGGGTCGGCAGCCAACAACCTGAGGACTGTTGAAAGCTGAAGGAAAGACAAAGAAAGAAAACATTTGAGGGTCAGAGTATAACACAGAAAGATCAAGGAATCTTCCCCGATTTTGTTCACAGTAATTCGTAGGTGTCTGTGGGTCTCTAATTTGATGTTTAATTCATTAGCTCAGGGCACCAGAAACAATCACAAAGCACAGACATAACACAAACATACAGAACAGACTTCTGAGCATCTGCTGCAAGTGATGGTTATCCAATAAGGTTTTATGCATAGGCTTGTCCAACTGCTCTATCAGAGGTTCAGAGTTTATTAGCACTGGCAGCCTCCTTGTCTGACCTGGTTTGTAAGCCCTTCCTGTTACCAAAATCAACTTGATTATTTATAGTCCGTTTGTGAAAAAGTCTACATTTGCAATAAAGGCTGCTTGAGCCATACATATTCATATTAAGAAGATCCAGTGATAGCCAGAAACACACCATTGTTAAAATGAATAAAGAGGAATCAATGAAAATGATCTGAGTAGGCTACTTTTGTCTTTGTCTGGCTTTCCTTGCGGGCAGTAATGGATATTTACAGCATTGAAATACATAAACCAAACAGATTGCCAAATTTACTACATCCCAATTTATTCTTGGCTAGAGAAAATCAATGGCACCAAACAAAAGCATAATCAGAAACCCCTTCCATCTGTTTTAAGCCAAACTAGAGAAAGAATACCCTAAAAACAGCTGAAAGAGGGTGATTACTTTTGACTGAATTTCAATAACATGCTCCATTTTAACCATTTTAATGTTGATATCCACAAATTTCAATGATCTAACTGAATGGCAGCTTTACAACAGTAAATTGGTCTATTAACAAACAGGCCAAGGCCAGGCTTTCACTTCTATCAGTAAGTTAGACAAAAATAAGACTCATCAGTGTAAAGCCAATCAATTTGGGAAACTTTATGGCAAATTATTTTTTGTGGACTGTGTGCCCTGACAACTAAATAAACAGGAAGAGGAACAACTAACATTTTCTTCCTGAAACGCGACACTATGTTTGATATGGATCAGACATTTGAATTAAGCACCCTCATCTGAATTAAGAATAAATTCCACGACAATAATCAGCACAAAACACAGTTGAGGCTTTTTCTACAAAAACTGGAATAATTTGATTACACCCTTAGGGTGCCTGGAGATGTGCACCAGTAGTTCCCACCTTGGAAACACGGTGTTTAAGCTTAACACTTACACGATTGTTTTCCGCTGCCCACAGAATGAGCTCCTCTGGTCTGTCATTGAGCGTTTCCTCCGTCTGAAGATACCACTCTTCACTGTGCTCCCCCTCCTCCTCTTCCACCTCTCCCCCCTCCCCGGTCCACAGGCTACTTGCTCCACGGGGGATCAGGTGTCCATGGGTATTCAGAAGCTCAAGTTGGTTAAAATCTTCAGGGAAATCCATCAATCCTCTATTTCTGTTTCTCTTTCTAAAAGGAAGCAATATAAAATGACAGAGTTAGGGAGCGAGAAAGAGAAAATAGATAGAGAAATCAACTAGGCCAGAGTTCTTCAAATCTGGGCCTTGGAGTCCAGAGTGCTGCTAATTTTCTCTCCTACCAGGATGTTAATTGCATTCACCTAGCATCCCAGGTCTTAAACAATCCCTGATTAGACAGCTAGAATGGAAACTACCTGGCAGAATAGAAAACCAGCAGTACTCTGGACCCCAAGATTTGAGGACCACTTAACTATGCCAACTAAACTGGAAAAGTACTTGCATAATTACATCATCATCAAGCAATGGCGAAACCAAAACAACAAAGTGACTTACTTATTTATTTTTAGTTTACTTTTTTTTTTTTTTTACTTTCACTGACTAATTAAGTCATCCAGGACACTACTAGACTTTCTAAGTTTCAGATACAGACTGTGAGATTCCTACATTAATTCTGGAGAACAAAGCATTTGACTAACCATTCTTTACATGTATCTGTTTTCTATGTTTCCAAGGAGGAAGGCATCATCGTCTCAGTTTGGACGCAAGAAGTGTATGTAAATACCAATGAATAACAACGACATCTTGAGGCTGTTTGGTCAAGGCCTATATATTCTTTTTTTTATTTTTCATAATGAATAGGAGATGGATAGGCGAATAGGATGCATGTTGATGTGCATGCTGCAGTGAGGAGTGAACCATGATAATCTGGACCCATAGCTGCACTCTGCAATTTTCACAGGGTGGCGGCCCGAAATGGCAGAGGTAAGTGTAATTTTGCAGACTAGACACAGCATGGTCATGTTTACCCGCCCCGGCTATGATTACTACATACCTCAGGATACCAAAGGGATGAGTGAGGCAAAAGATAGGGTTGGTGAGCCCAGCTTTGTCTGCATGGAGCGCTCGCTTGCTGCTGCTTAGGATCAAGTTTTGTATACGATCAAAAACCAAAAGTGCAAATTTTTCTATATGGATTTTCATCAGTTATGTGTAGCGTTATTTACAAGTTTCAGGGGTGTATGCATGAAAGATATGTTACTGGTCAAAGATGCAATGCACAATGGAGGACCTGGGTGGGCACACTGCTTGAAATATTTAGCTGACAGACATGCAGCAGAGAGGCAAAGAAGACGTTTCTCTCATTGAAGATGGCTGAAAATACAACCATGCCCGTTGCCTAGCAAGGTGCATTTGAATGGACACGACCCTAAGACTGAGAGTCTCATGCTCTACTGACTGAGCTGTCCGGGCTGGACCTTATTTGTATTATATTTTTATGAAATCGGTTGTATCCATCCTGGAAATTGATTGGCTGAAAGCGTGTTCTACAGTGACTGTAAATCCCATACAGTAACAGTCAATGCATCTCCTAGCAACTGTGGAAACATTTTGACATATATTCACAAGATACTTCCTTATTTCAATGAATTTGCTAAATACAAATAATTTAGAAAATAAAATAATACTGTGTCATCAAATAATTCTTTCTATATCTTGTAACCGTTTTCTAAAAGCAATACGGCACTTGAGGTCTTGCTGGACACTCATGGTTAAATGGTGTTGCCTAACAACACTCTGAACCGTGACTGTATCCCCGATACAGCCTACATCATTTTATATTTTTTATTTTCTATTAACGTTACATTTTACGTCTGATAGTGTAGGGTATAGGGTTATAGTGTTAAACATTAGGATGGCAGAACCTTGTTTGAAGGCAGGCTAGTTTTGAAGCACAAGTTGTCACAGCAACTTAGCTTGAACTATGCTGAGCTTGCTTTGTGGAACCGAAATAAACGTGGAAATGAGCCAGACTAAGTGAAATAGGCCTGGCTAAGTGGTAAACTCGCTTTGTGGAACACCCCTCTGGAATCATCCGAGTTGCAGTTCTGAACAATGCTAATTGGTCAATACAATACCGGCTTGTTCAATCTGTGCTTCAACTTTCAACTTGTTTCCAACAAACAATTATAATATCATGTTCATTACTGAATTTTAATTTTCACTGTAATTAATTTAATTTTGACTGTTTTGACAAGTCAAAACTGAATTATTGTAAATATCTGTAATGTTAATTCCGGATAGTCAAATTTAGCCATAGTACAGGACCCTTTGGAAGAAGGAAAAACCCCATACGATGAAAAGACTCCTAAAAGGTCCTGTAACAGGGCTGCCCAAGTCCCTATGTTCATGTAATTTACATCAGTTTGATACTACTTATGCACATGAATTTCATATCATAAAGATTCATGTAGGTTGGTAAACTCTATTTTGCAAATAAAAAGGTGGGTTGAGTAAGTATAGGACGGTTTACCCTCCACTTACATCCCTGGCTGTAGCCACCGTTACAACAGTTAATTAACATTACATACAACTGACGTAGCCGAAGTTACAGTATTTAGGTTAACGTTACAAACACCTGCTGTAGCCACCGTTACAGCGGTGAGATTAACATGACAAAATTGTTGTAGCCGAAGTTACAGTATTTAGGTTAACGTTACAAACACCTGCTGTAGCCACCGTTACAACGGTGAGATTAACATTACATAAAATTGTTGTAGCCGAAGTTACAGTATTTAGGTTAACGTTACACACAACAGTTGTAGTTACTGTTACATCATTCATGTTAACGTTACAGACAACTGTTGTAGCTAATGTTACCGTTAACGTTACAGCATTCTAGTTAACGTTACACACAACTGTTGTAGCTAACGTTACCGTCAACGTTACAGCATTCAGGTTAACGTTACACACTGTTGTAGCTAACGTTACAACATTTAGGTTAACTTACACAGTTGTAGCACCATTACAGCATTTAGGTTTACGTTACATCTCTCATAGCAACACAAAAAAACAAAAGAATGTTCTTATCGCTCAGAAGAAGCAAAGAAATGAATGAAAGAATTTCACCTACCAGGTTTTCGGCTTCAAAACAACCACTGTTCTCCACAGTCAGCGCTTGCTAGGGTGAGTGGGATGTGTAGTTCTTTTCCGTATTAGTCTAAGAGAGTGGCGCTGCCAAAAAGAACTACAACTCCCATATGTTCAGGTTTTTGCGATCGCTATGACTCAACAGGGATGAAACGTCAGGTTCCGGAATTTAATTTCCCACTCACTTTCCCCATAGGGAATTTGAAAATCAACCAGTGTTTTAACGGTGTAAAGTAGACTGAGCTACCAGTTAGTTGCAATTCGGTTTTCATAACAGAGATTCAAATTGCAAAATTCTTAAAGGAACATGGTCGTCAAAATCACATATCCAAAATAAAACAACCACATATAAGCTCATGTTTAAGTCACTCTGATCACTGTATTCACTGCCTAATGTTTATCGACGATAACGATAAACGATTGTATGTGGTATTTTCTTGTTCCATTGTTTGAACTTGCCATGTTGCATTATTGTACTTTGTTTCATTTCCCAAATGCAGACTTGAACCATCATCTCCGCCCCCCCCGTGATTATACAGTAATTTTATTGTCAACACTGTTGGCTTTATGGATCTGTTTTGGTATATTTACCTTGATGCAAGTATTATATGATGAACTACAGCCTTGGTTATCCTGACACCTTCAAACAATTTAGATATTAAAATTCTGGTTCTTCTGTTATCTGCCAACTTGTACCCTTTTCACAGACAAATCCTGGGTTTTACATGGGTTATTGAACACGGGTCATTCCTGTGTTGGACCCATTCAGACCACACTACTGTACCAGGTACCGGGTCGTCGACCATTCATACCAGACTGCACAAGACCCATGTCACTGTCCCGGTAATTTGTCACATTATTTCTTCTTCCCCACGAATGGGCAGAAGCTCTCTTATTTTGGAATCTTTCTGGGTGGTAAGTGTGGGCAGACACAGCCATTTAAACTGGCAGAGGTAGTTATCCACCACTACTTCCCTGTCTACGCCCTTCAGCAAGTGCGTATGTAGGCCTGGACACACCTGCTGTCAATCCACTGATTACGGCCAGTTCTGTGTTTAGCTGGTGTGGTAAGAGGCAAGAGGGCCAGCTTGGAACCTTTGATGAGACTCTTGAATGCATCTGACCATACTTGGAAACCGGCAAGAGGAACTCCCTGTGTGTTTGAAGTGATGTTAAAGAAGAGCTCTGGCTGACTGTTACCTCACTCTGTGGCAGTGCTCAACCCCGTGCAGAGAGTGAAAGCACAAGGACACACTCACTGCTCTGTCTCCCCCTTACCTGTTGCACCTTTGAAGATTAAGCTGTGGTGTGGAAACATGATTGGCTTTGCTGGTGCCAAGGGCTAAGGAGACAGATGGTCCACAATTCTCGTCCTGGATCGGCTCCGCCTAACAGATCTTAGAATCAGCTCAGCTGATCCTAAGATTATTGACACCTGGAACCGATGATGGGAGCTGTTGCAATGACCGACCACCAGCCAACTAGAGCAGAGATTTCTACTCACCTGATGTGAAGAGTGACTGACAGGATTTCCGAAAAGGGCATGGACTGGTTAGCATTCCTGGATTGTTGAGACTGTACGTGAGGAAGAGGAAAAAGTGATGATGGCCGACATAGCGAGGAAGAGCCTGGTGTGGGACATCAGGAAGTGCTTGCTAAACTTGTCTGCAGATTAACTTTTTCAGGTTGCCCGGACCGTGGGTACAGTGCCAGGGAAAGACCAGTTGGAGCTGGAGGAAGGACCGGGAGAGCTACTGTCTATCTGCTTGAATCAGAGGATAGAGGTTTGCTACAATTAGATTGTTAAAAGATATTGTTGATGTTGCTATCCAGGGTCATACTAGTGCATATGTGCCTTTGCAAAGTGAAAATGTTGATGTTGAGTCCAATGTTACACTCATGAACACATCTCCTGCTGATACTGACCGTGCCACAGAGACCTTCTAATCACTGTGACCTGACAGTTGACATGCCGAGTACCACCAGGGCCACTTCTGCTGAAATACTGCAAGGCAGCGGTTTAGCTACTGCTGGACGACCTCCATCAAATATAACCACTTTGGTCAGTGATGCTGTCTCTGCAGGTATTGACGGTACGTTTAGTGTTGCGCCAGCCACAGGGTTAGCTACCAGAACTACGCCGAACATTGCTAATAGTTCAAATATGAATCTACTGAGGATGCTAGCTAACTATGTGTGCAAAACAGGATGATGACGAAACACCACAATAGTGCCTCTATAGGATGATAGGGCTAAGACAGCACATCCTGTTCACATCCAAACTGGCAGACGCAAACATCAAGTACACAACAACCACAGTGCAAACACTCAGACATTCGCGGTGAGTTGAAGCCACTCACAGATGAGGCATTGCTGTGTCAGGTGATGAAAATCCCCAGCGAGGAGAGTGAAAGACAACATAGACTAGGCACCAGACCAGAAACTCCTGAGCACAAAGTAAAGGTTGACACTGTGCAAGAGCTTTCAGCCAAGGTAGATGAACTCATAGCGACCATCAAACAGCCTGGGCAGCCACAGCAGTCGAGTCATAGCCGTTCATGTATCCCTCCCACAACAGCTCGGCCCAGAAGAGAGAAACCGTATGATTGTCCAAATTGTGTCTCTAACTGCAACCATTGCTTTTTCTGTGGTGAGGAGGGACACAGGGACTGTGGGCTGTATAAAGAAGACACAGCACCAGGGAAACATGGACCGGTCACCACAGGGGGGCCCTCAGTGACCGGGTACCAAAAGAAGCCCCTACACGTAACAAACAAGCAAACAGAGTCAACTCCACAGTGCAGCAGTTCTACAAACATTGTGGATTACTCAACATTAGATGCGGCCAACACACAAAAGGGGTCGAAGTATAGAAAGACTCCTGGTCAGACCTCAACAGACCCACCGCGTTCTAAGAGGACTATGGTAGCAAATCTCATTGGGCAGAAAGCTTTAACCCAGTGTTACTTGAATGGCCTAGCAGTGGGTGGCCCAAGTCAGTATGGTAGACCATGCTTGGAAAGACCAATACCTACCGGACCTCGACATCCGACCCATCTCAGAGCTAATGGAAAACACTGAAGACGTGGTCCTTCCAGCAGGTGAAGTATGCTGGGTGAAGTGCAAAGTCCCACCAAACCTGGACCCTATCTGACATCCTAGTCCTGTTTGAACCTGATGAACACAACAACCAGCTGGGGGAGCTCGACGTGGGTGCATCTCAGTTGGAGATCCGCCTTCAGGTGTATTCCAAGTCTACAGATGACGATACATCTGAAAGGATTTATCCTCGAGGATCTACTAGTGAAAGGGTGGCTAGTGAGATCTTAATCCCCTTACTCTGCCCATGTCGTCTGTGTGTGGAAGAAAGCTGGAACACTGCGCCTACTACTGAACAAGAAGACTGTTCCCGACAGGCACCTGTTGCCCCGGATTCAAGACCTGACGGATGCCTTGGAAGGGTACTCGTGGTTCAGCATCCTTGACCAGGGCAAGGCCATTGTGCATGCACGTGGATATTCACAAAAACAGACACGTCCTTAAAGGGGAATTCTGGTATTTTTAAACCAGGGCTCTATTTGTACAAATTTGTCATTTATACCTGCAAAATAGGTACAAAAGGTTTTGGAATTGCTCCGGTAGATTGCTTCAGTCAGCAGTCGCGAAACGGGCTGCTATGGCTGCAACATAATCCTCAGGGGCAAGGCTCAGATTGTTATTTCGTGTGTCTGACAACATTACGGAAAGGATTCCTACAGAGAAAGACCTCTTCTTAACCAGAAACCTTTGTTTAACCTCTTCATGCAACAACTCACCTCATCTTTCATAGCGATTTCAGAGCGAGACTTCTCCTTGAGCGAGACTTCTGTTTCTGGTTAAAAAAAGGTCTATCTCCGTAGCGATCCTTTCTGTAATGTTGTCAGACACTTGTCAGACACACGAATAACAATCTGAGCCTGTGATTCTCCAGGGAGAATCCCTGGGAGAATCCCAATTCACCCCTTGGCCCTACCCCTTAGCCCTACCCCTCTGTTTTGCGCTTTCATGCGTAGGGGTAGGGTGTCCCGATTCTTATTGGGATCAAGGGGTAGTGCAAAGTGCTAGGGCTACATCGCCCTCCAAACGGAGTGTTATGAGAAATCTCTGACAACCATCGGCAAGATGGTGGCGAATGCTGCCTAAGCAACAAAAGGAAACCACAAATGCTCTATTTTCTTCATTAATAAAGATTTAAAAATTATGATATCCATCGTATTATCTTAGTTTAATGTCGTTTCAATGTATTATAGATCTTTTCTTTATAACAAGCATAACAAAAAATCGCTAGTATGCTGATTTGTGCATGACAGTCCCGCATTTTGACATACAGTATTTCGAGAGAGTGTAGTAACAGTGTCCGACTGCGAGGACCAAGATGTCCGGGAGTCGTCCAATTGGTGAGGAGAAAATACATTTTCTATATTTACCAATGCTATTTTTCTACGTCTTTAACAAAGATGTTACATTTTAACTTGTATGAAAAGTTCTTGTAACATGTTTGGCTGGACCGCAGCCAGACCCAAAAGTTGCTGAGTGACTGACTGAGTGATTAAGTTGGGGAGCAAGTTCAAAACGCATGTGCGTGCGCGTGGATTCAGTTAAATTGGACCATGTCTTATTTTAGTTACTTAATAAGCTAGTGCCGGACACACACACACACACACACACACACACACACACACACACACACAGTGACTGCCAAGAAGACAACGCCATAGCATTGTGTTTACTGCCTTCGTGTGTGTGTGTGTATGTGTGTGTGTGTGTGCGTTTTATTGTGCTTTTCTGCATTATATTGTAGCAGCTGCCCCCTAGCGGTCGCTCTAATTATTGACTGTTCTGCGCTGTTGGGCGCAAGGGCTTATGGGACTGCTAATGTTCAAGCTAAATCATTATTTTAGAGATGTTAATGTTCATGTGTTGATTGTTGAGTTTCAGTGTTTATGTGGCCAATACAGTGTTCCAATAAGGTCTGAATAGTAATGTAGTAATAGTCGAGTAATAGTCGAGACCCCCTCTAGGGATTGATGACCTCCGGCCGTTGTTCATGTTTGTGTGTGTGTGTGTGTGTGTGTGTGTGTGTGTGTTCAGTTGCTAATAAACGGCAATTCCTGGGGTTGTGCGGTGTATGGGATGCTCAGAAGGACAAAGATGCAGGTGAAACAAATCAGGAGAGGCCTGAAAGACAAAGTATGTTGGAGCTTTTCAGCTCCAGGCCTGACACTGTGCCAGTGTTATTTCCAAGGGCCTATGACACAGAGATAACGCCACAAGTAACTTGACACAGCATTACAGAGCATTAGTTTTCTGTTTTATTATATAGCTTAGTATATAAACTGTTGTTTCTAGTTGTGTATGTTTCTAGTTCCAATGTTGATTTTGGTGACTGACAACCTGCCCTATTACCTTGGTGGCAATGTTTGGCCCCATTTATAACTGTAAGATCATCATTTACATACTGCTCGCTGTACTTATAAAGCATATTTATAACACATATTTAGTAAGAAGCTTAGCTGTTAATGTGAATGCAGGCAACTTAATTAGTGAATCCATTTATTTTCCAGATGATTCTGGACAAGATTATCTGGCCAAGGGAAGAGGACATTGATGAGGAAGTCCTCACCCTGGCGGACCTATGCAGAGTCCTACTCCGGAAATGTATAGAAAGTGGTATAATTATTTTTCCTGTGTTTTATGCACTAATAACCTTACCTTTAAATTAGTCTTTACAGGACCATAGCAGGTAATCAGAACTGGCATTTTAATTTCCAGCTATGCCAAAAGTGTTAAATCTCTGGCTATCGCTTGGCTGTATGCAGCCATTTCCAAATCTACTGTAAATGATTTCCTCTTTAGTACTCTTTATACCATATATTAACCCTGCCTGAATCTCTGCCGTGTCTAATGTTTTTCTGTTTGAGGGATGGTAATACAATTTCCTTATAGTTTGGGGGACGGTAGGTATCTGTATCATCTCGACACCATGTCTCTAACAATATTACTATAATGTATTATTTAATGTATAATAATGATAACAGTATAGTCTCTCTCTCTCTAATAGTCTCTCTCTCTCTCTCTCTCTCTCTTTCAGCAGTCATTCTCTCAATTTCAATTTAGTTTGCTTTATTGGTACGAATGTTACAAAAACAGTATTGCCAAAGCATCTTTGAAACAATGAGATTAAAAAGATACAATTAATCAAGAGCAGCTTCTCTCTCTCTGTTCCTCTCTCTCTCTCTCTTTCTCTCTCTCACACACACACTCTCTCTCTCTCTCTTTCTCTCTCTCTCTCTCACACACACACACACACACACACACACACACATATATATATATACTGGACTGAATAGGTTGTAAGCAGCAGCCACATCACGCAACTTGTTGAGCTTCTTCTTCTCTCAACCACTCCAATGATACGGGAGCCCGGTCTTGAAAAACGTGTGGCTTTATTAAAAAAAAGACACTAGCACAATCAAAAAAAATAAAAATGAGAGTTGTTTCCGTTTGGTTCTCTTTGACCTTTTTGCTGGACAGCCCTTACAGGTCGGCGGGTCAAAGACTGAACGACTCCTCACTTATTGGAGAGGAGATTTTTTCAGAAACGAAACGTCTCCGCAACGTTTCAGGGCACGAGGACAACCGGACATCGGGATTTTTCATCCTGGACTTTGACGAGGGGACGTTGGCTGACTGGCGCTCTCTGGCCGGTAAGAAGCGCCACGGCGGAGAGTCTCAGGACGGGAGCATCAAAGCCCTGCTGGTGGCCGCCTACTCTTTCATCATCGTGATCTCGTTGTTCGGAAACACCCTGGTGTGTCATGTAGTAGTGAAAAACAAGCGCACCCAGTCCGCTACCAGCCTGTTCATAGTCAACCTCGCCGTGGCTGACATCCTTATCACCGTCCTCAACACGCCGTTCACCCTGGTGAGACCAAGTGTGTGTCTGTGTGTGTTGTTTTTAAAGGCTGGTCTACACAGGACGCGACTCAGCCGCGTTTTTCAGTCGTGCGTCTCTCGCAGCAGAAACGCTTTGGTTTTATGCAACGCTGCTGTCCACCCCGGCTCCGGCTCCGGCTCCGGACCGGCTCGCTCCAGCTGCGTCTCACGCGCGTCACTGCGACCTGAAGGGTCTTTTTACTCTTCGTCTTTTTTTAAATACGCGCGTAAACGCTCTATTTAAACCCAACAGACTAGTCTTTTTAACCAATGTAACAGATGAATTTCGATTAGAAATTCACATTGACCACACAGTTTTTGTAATGTTTAAGATGTTGTTTAATAAGTTAACTGGTAATTGGGTAAACAATAAGCCCAAATTAACATTTATCATTGGTCAACAAAACTGTCTCAATTAGAAAAAGAAAGTCAAGAGCACACTAAATAAAATTAAATGAATAGCAATACTCTGTAAATACTATAAATATTATTATTTTCATTAACCTGTGGGTTTTACAGTTGTGGTATATGTGGTTATTTGCACATCTGGTTTGAAGGAATAGAGATCATGTAATTCCATTGCCTGTTTAGGTCAGTTGGTAGAACATCAGGCTCTGAAGCTGAGGTTTGTGAATTCAAACCTCACAGTCTTACTTATCACCTCACTGTCAATTTTTATTGGTGAATCATAATCAATCGATTCAGAATCGGTTCACTTCTATCCTACGGCCCGAAAGAATCGAGTTAGTTAAAAGAGTTAAGAGTCTTCCCATCATTACGTAGTACTACTCGGCCTTTACGCGCTGCTGACGCAGCCTGTGTAGACTTAACTACCCACTGACTAGGCTTTTTAACCAGAGAGCCAGTGCTTTCCTTCTGTTTGCAGCTGGTGCTACCCCCTCAAGTGTACAAAATGGATAGATCAAGTAAACAATGCAAACAAGCGAGCAAACAATAGGTAGAATATAAACAGCCTATTGTAGTCCAATAGCAACACGACTTTCAACCGCCAAAAAATTACTTTTTACGTTTAATTCAGTATTCCATATGTGTTTATAAGATAATCAAACTAAAAATCTACAGTATAAAGCGAAACATGCAAACATGCCATTATTTTCAAGTTCTGTTTATGTAAGGAACGCGATGCAGAAACGCATAATGCTTTCACACTGCTGATGTGCCGCATATGCGACGCAGCCTGCGTAGACCTCTTTAGATTGAGTGAGAGTAAAGCAAGGTCTACACAATATCTTCTAAACACATATGGAATACTGAATTAAATGTAAAATGTAAATTTTTGGCGGTTGAAAGCCTATGGTGTTGTTGACTATAAAAGGTTGTTTATATTATACCCATTGTTTGCTCGCAACACAAATGCTTTAAAATATTTCTATCTATCCATTTTGTGCATTTGATGGGGTAGCGCCAGCTGCAAACAGAAGGAAAGCACTCGCTCTCTGGTTAAAAAGCCTAGTCAGTGGGTTTTAAATAGCACGTTTACTGGCAGTTTGAAACGCAGCTGGAGTGCGAGCCAATACGCAGCCGGGGTGGACAGCAGTGTTGGTTAAAATGAAAGCGTCTCTGCTGCGAGAGATGTGCGACTGAAAAACGAGGCTGAGGTTATTGTTGTTGATCAAACTAATGCTAATTTAAACAACATATTTCACAGATGTTGATTTAACACAATCAAATTGCATGGAAATTTGTACTTTATGTAATTATAATACTTAGATCACACTAAAACTAAAAACTAATTAAATTATTCCAGTAGTAGTCAGAAAAACACCATTCCAATAAAAATAACATGTATTGCCTCCAATATTTTTACATTACATTACAGTCATTTAGCAGACGCTTTTATCCAAAGCAACTCACAATAAGTGCATTCAACGCGACGGGGCAGCGACGGGGCAACCAGTCGCCTCGAGGCAGCAGAGCGAAGTGGTCAGGCGGGGGTATAAGGCTTGACCATAGCCTGGAGCTGTTCCTTTCACTGCCCTATACACTGTAAACCCCGATATGTTAACTTAACTCAAAAAAGTTGTTGAAACTGATTACATCGAAATTTTTTAATTGATACCTACCCAATTTTTTAAGTTAAAGAAACATACTTGGTTAAGTCCATTTTACTAGGAAATTTTAAGTGACACTTACTCATTTTCTTAAGTTAAATAACCATTTTTAATTATGTAATTTTTACTCAGTACAGCTAACTGTAATTTTTTTCTTACCTTTAACATAAAACATTTTATTTCCCAGTAAGGCAATTTTCACTTCATGTTAACTCAACTTGTTTAAGTTCAATAAACCTCCCTATACTTAAACATTTCACTTAAATTTAACTCAAAATTCCATGTTAAGGAACTTAAAACATTTGTTGAAACCGATTACATTAATTGTATTAAGTAGCTTTGACTCAAAATACAAAAATACTGTTAACATTAAAAACAGGCTGCCACAGATGATTTAAAACAAATTAGTCATTTATTAACTAACATTTAAAGGTTTCAAATAGTGCAAATTGCCAAATTTTCAAACCACTCAAGTGGACAATAACAAACACCTGAGTACATGCAATGACAGTATATCGTGACAAGTTTAAAACAAAAAACCTGACAAGTCAAGGCAATAAAACATAAATCCATAAAACATTCTGCTCATCAATGTATTGCCTACTAAACAGATATTAAAAAGGAATTACATTACTATGGCAATATATCTGATGGTTGACAACTGTCACGGTATACTGTACATGCATATCTCCCAACCAGGATTCACTTCCATAAACACTCGAACAGTAACAAAAATATATATTATAATACTGATATTTATAAAATAGTGCAAGGGCCTAAGGAAATGGCCTGAGGAAAGAACAACCACTTATGAGTGGACAAACATTGTATTGGTTTAAAACATTTCAGTGACCTAATGCACTGTATGTGTCTGTGCCCCTGTGTGTGTGTGTGTGTGTGTGTGAGCGTGCGTGTGTGTGTGTGTCCCTGTGTTTGTGTGTGTGTCCCCGTGTGTCACATACAGTACCTGGTCATAACATTACTTTAACAGTAACACAATATTTTTCTTTCAGCTGATGAAGGTAAGGTCAGCAAAGTAGAAACTGTTTGAAGTGAGAAGTCATGTCTGTCCTGTCGCAGTCATATACCGGTCAGACTGCTTCATGTGTCATTATACATGGCTCTCAAATGTATATACAAGTATCTCAGATCTCAGATAAAGGAGCAACCTTGTCTTTGTTTGTCCTCCCATATGAACAGCATACCAAATTTTAACAAACTTTTATATAGGTGGTCTTACTATAACTGCTCCTATGGTTAGGAAACCATTATGGTGTATAAACCTATTTATACAACCAGTGACACGCAAAAAAAAAAATCTATAAAGGACGTGCACATTTGTTATTTATACATTGACAGTACATCTCAAGATTTCCACCTCTAAAAAAAAAAAAAAGTATTCTTATTCTCATTTATAGACTGACCATGCTCTCCTAAAACATTGATGATTGAGTCTCTCACAAGGGGTTTGGACAATGTGAATATTTGCGCCAAATTTTCAACTATGTCTTGTATCGCCATCTCTGATACATACAGAACACTGTGCATTTTCAAGAAAAAAGAAGCCAAGTTGTTTCTCAGTTGAGCATGCAATTCACCAGTGTCATATTCATTCTCAGAATTTTCTTGAGCTGGATGCTCTAGAGTGTAATCCTCCTGAGAGGGACCAGCCTCCTGAGAGGGACCAGCCTCATCAGATTCACCTTGGTTCTGAGTTGGTTGACAGTCAGTTTCTGTCAACACAATCTCGGTCTTAAAATCTGAGACTTCACAGTCTAGATCATGACTCCTACTTTTGTGGGCATTGAAGGAGGAGTAGACATTAGTACGGTAATGACAATCTTTGAATGGACAATCCACCATCTCATGTTGTTTTAAATGTGTTCTTAAATGACTGAGAAGAGTTTTGTCATTAAAAGGTTGTTTGAATTGACACACTGCACAAACAAATGACACACTGATTGTCATTTTGCACAACTATCTCAGTATGTAACCAGGTTAAGTGAATTTTCAAGGCATTTACTGATTGAAATGTGCAGACACAGTCGTCATAGAGACAAGGCAATTGACTGACTGAGGAGAAATTGCTATGAAATTGCAAACATCGTCAGTCAGCTTCATGTGTCTGTATATAAGTGTCTCAGATAAAGGAGCAACCTTGTCTTTGTCCTTGTTTTCAAAAAGGAAAAAAATAAATTTCAAAAAATGACCATAATGCAAGTGTACATGCAAGTGTACAAACGGGTCTCAAGTAAAGGTTGGAGCAACCTTGTCTTACTTTGTCCATACACTTGAGATTACTCCACTGCCAAAAGGTCATTTTTAAGGCTCATCACCTTGGGATTCAGCTTACCATCCTCCAGGCCCATCAAGACTTTCTGGGTAAAGTCAAATGTATTGGCCAAGGCTTTTGGATAACTTAGATGCAGTGCATAAATCAGTGCAAAAAGCCCGACAAATGCGTCGGCAAAGGTGGGGAACTCTGTGACCATGTTGCCCTCAAGCACGACCGCAATCCTCTCTGGGCAGAAGAACGCGGCATCTGTTGAATCGTCACCGATCAAGAGGAGGCCAACCGCCATGCCATCAATGTCTGGTTCGTCAGACTCTGCCACCTGCAGAAAAGAACAGGTTACCTTTGATCCCAGACTGCCTTGTCTGCACGCGCATCTCTGGAAGTCTGCACGTGCGCACACCCCACAGTGTAGCCTATATTCTACAGTTTCAGTCACGTAACAATTTCTCAAAACGCTGCTGAGTGACTGAAACACTAGCTCGCTTCCATGTACAATTCCCGCTGATTTCAATGGTGAAATCTGTTTCCTGCTCAATGCTCGGATACTGAGAAAATAGAGTTTCTCGGTTAGCAAGCTAATGAATTGTGACAAACAAACAATTTGTTGGCCAACCAATCTCATCCATGGGAGGATGACAGTAGGATATAACAGTGGCGCGCACATACCAGTGAAGGATTCTACCGATAACAGTATAACAGAATATGTATGAAAGGTTTTAACCCATTATGGTTAGGCAGTGACTGACAAAGCAGATTTTTCCATTTTCCCAAATTAAAACTGTTTTTTTTGCCCTTTTTTTTTTTTATAACCCGGGCTTTTTCGTATCCCAAAGGGATAAAACTTTGTAAACCCACAGTAATTAGCCTTGGGTCTGCCCCAAAACAAAATTTTGTTTTTGATACCATTGACTTTCACTGCCCCCTTTTTGATCTGATCATCAACACAGGGCCGCCCACTTTAGGGTGGACAGCCCTTTTTTTTGCTCTACCCTCATGAGCTAGGCTATTTAAAAAAGGTTTACTGTAAAAGAGCTTCAGAGTTTTTGTGCAAAAGGATGAATCTGGGGAGAACTACAACCCTCTTTGTCCAACTCTCCATCATTTTCCCTTTAAAGCCCTTTACGGGAAATCAAAGTCCCACCCCGGGGGTCCAAACGAATAAGTAGTCCAACTCGTTAGATCAAGAGGTGCCAAACATCCCCATCGTCGGGGGTTTCGAAGAGGGCGTGACAAACCCGGGGGCCTCGCTCTGGTTGGGTGGAGGCGCAAAATGGTAGGTGGTTTCTGTCAGGTTCTCCCATCACTACACAGGAACACTGAAGCTCTTTAAAAGTGACCATTGAGTAGCCTATACCTCACTGATGGTAGAGCAGAACAGGGCCAGCCCAATAGTAAATTGTATAGAGCAATGTTTTAGAATCTTTTTTTCTGGGGACCCACTTTTTGTTTTTTTTAATAATCGCAAACCATTGCGACCCAATTCACAATAGGCCTTATCTATAAATCGCGAGAAGAGCAATTTTGCATAATATTAATGTTCCATTTTTACTGCCATTTGTACATTTGTAAAAATAAAGATTTACTGGATTAGAGTAACATAAAAATTAACTTTTGACCTAAAATAAATATACTGACTTACATCCCATTTCTTCAGAAAGCCGGAGTCATCCTCCTGGAGATATGCAGGGAGGGCACGGAGGACAGCAGCACGTCTGACATTGACGTCAACATGTTCCTTGGGTGCAAGAACATATTCTTGCTTTAGTATAGTTGTTAAACAGCATATCACCTTTCTTTCTTTACAGGGATTACTGGTAAGTAACATCACCTTTCTTTACAGGGATTACTGGTAAGTAACATCAAAGAAAGTGAGTTAGAGTGCATTTTAACACATTGATAAACTTTCACGTTCAGTGCATATATTTATATCCATTACACGTAGCCACACACAACATAAAGAATTATACAATGTATCATTGTATAATTCATTTCATTTGTCAGAAGAACCACTTACAGGCACGGTACTGGTACTGACACCTAGGTCTGATGCCCCTGAGAATGGGAATATAAGAACCCAGCCAATAAGTGGTTCCGGGGTGAGTTATAGGAGGTGGAAGTCCCCTTTAACTGTATATGGCGCACATAGACTTCAATGTATTTTGTTGACCAGGGGCATGATACTCCGTGTTTAATAACTCGGGCCAGAAAATGTGCTATCGCTTGGGGGTTTGTGTTCAGCGGGACCAGACGGATAGGAGGTGTGAGTACTGGACCCGTGGCTGTAAGTGGTTCTGGGGCCAAGTTATAGGAGGCGGAATTCCCCCCAGAAATGTGTAGAAATGCATACCGATAGCTCCATTGACTATGATGGCAAAAACAATGATTGTATAGCAAATAACCACCTCAGCTACCAATGTTAGCTAGCTAGCTAGCTTAGTGTTACCAACGTTAGCTAGCTAGCTTGGTGTTAACTTACTGCATTGAAGGCATGGAATACAGAAAATAATTAGTTAAAACGCACAAGAAGTCCAATTCTCAATTGCAATTAGCGTAAACACAACAACATTATGTTCTAAACCAACAAATAACTCACCAGGGTACCAAGGAGCACATCAGTATAATGGCGGTTTGTGCAGTCAGCAGCGGGGCAAACGTTTCTTCACTTTGCTGATCAGCTTGATAAAACTGCGGCATGCCAATGCATGTTTTTTCATCACCAGCAGTCCCACGTACAGTAAATTTCCAGGAGGAAAACAGATCTCTCCTTTTCGCTTCTTCAGCTTCCAAATCCACTAAGTTGTTCACAACAAGAAAAAGTATTGTCCCAGCATTGCGAGCGCCAAAAATGGTGGACCTCGCGGACTTTTCACTTTCAGTTTGGCAAGAAGAACGTCATGTGCGTGCGTGACGTCTGACGTCACGCGGATTATGCACTTGCTGTCAAATTATTTGAGTACAATACATCATAATCATTAAAGTGGTTAAGGGCTGTACACTTAAAATTAGAAATTTGCTCAAATAACTAAAACTGTTTATGGTGAATTTGCCGTTTTTAAATTGTTGAGTCAATACAACCCATCTTTTTTGACAAACCTTTACTGTTCGGTCTTACAGTGTAGGCTAGCACCAGGGTCTTGAACTGGATGAGCTGCTACAGGGAGCCAGTGGGAGAACTTGGGGCGGTTGAACACCAGACGAGCTGCAGCTTTCTGAACAAGCTCCAGAGGTCTGATGGCAGACGCCGGGGCACCAGCAAGGAGGGAGTTGCAGTAGTCCAGGCGGGAGATGACAAGAGCCTGGATGAGCACCTGCACTGCCTTGTCAGTGAGGAAGGGGCGAATCCTCCTGATGTTGTAGACATTCATACAGGATGACTGGTTATCTACACTTTTAAAATAATAAAACTATCAAAATAAATAACTAGGCAACACAAGCCATCACCAGACCAATTAAATCAATCACCTGTTCTCAACACAACATAATGTTATTATAATAGTACAATTAAGCTTTAGTGCAGTGGTTCCCACTCCTATTTTCCCTCCAACCTTAATAAGAATACACACAGTATTCTACTAATTAGCTGCTTACCAGTGCGACACTGCCAGAGGCGGTGTCGGCCCGACTCCATCCCCCGCATTCAGCCAACGGCCCAACCACACCACCCCCCTCCTGCCACAGGCCTCATTCGCGAAACGTGCATAAGATCAGATTTGATTGTAAAAAGTTTGCACGAACGTTTCTATTAACATAGACTGATTCATCATTTTGTTTGTATCTGAATTTGTTTGTTACGATCAAAACCTATGAGTGTTTGTAAATGTAGTGAACCTCAGTGAAGGGCTGTGAACGCAACCCCATGTAGTTAGGCAAAACTCTTGCTGGTCCCTGTGGTGGTTGCCTGCTGAAGGTGGTGAGTAGGGTCCCCATTTTGTTTTATTGATTTAAAGTTGTTTCCCCTCCCCCCCCCCCCCACTAACATGTGCCTTTTGTGTGTTTTAGGATCACCTGCTGCTGTTCTGTTTTTGTTGTTTTTGTTAGGTTCGCTTTTCTTTTTGAGTGTATGTTTTGGTATTTATCAATTGGGTTGTTCCTTTTTTGTTAACTTTTGGTTTTTGTTTCAGGAAGTTTCTCCTTAGTTTGATTTTCAGTGCGGCCTGGGTGTCCTCAGGTGGGAGGCCAGTCACTGTGGGGAGGACCTCACTCCTGTTGCATGCAAGTAGGCACTGGGGCATTTTTTAGTGCATGTTTTGCTGTGTGTTTTTGTCGTGTTGCCCCCCAGACTAGTGAGACGGGGTGCTCCCCAGTAGTCTGCCTCCCACTGAAGCCCCAGCCCACGTTTTTTAGTTGTCATACTTATTAGGGTTTTTAGTATATCATAGCAGGTTTTTAGATTTTTCTGTCCATTAATAAAGATATTTGCTTTATTTATTGTCTCTGCCTCATCAGTCGCTTACCTGTGTCCTTGGATATAATTTGGTTTTCATATCCTGGGGTGCAAGTCCCCAGGTGGCGTTGTCGGTCCCCAAGTTCCTTCCCTCAATTATCTCATTTTCCCCCCTTATTTAAATGTAAAAACTCCACTCCTTGCCACATAAACATGCGGGAAGGTACTTAGAATGCCTTATTATTATTATTATTATTATTATTATTATTATTATTATTATTATAATAATAATTAATATGATTAAATTAATGAAGCACTTGTCATCCCAAAGTGCTGACATTCAAATAAACACAGAAATGCATGAATCTTTGTTGTAAAGGATGACAGGCAACAGGCTAGCCATTTGCCATTACATTTGCCATGTAACCGAAGATGAGCTAGCTTTCCAGTTGATATGAACTTTGTAAATGGTATTCATTAATCCTGAACCTAAACAAAATCCGCTGGCGCCTGGCACTGGTGGTGGTGGAGGGCAGCAATGATACAGCACTGAAATGACAGCAACACAGAGATGGGGCAGGTAACAGTGTGTGTATAGGGATACAGCAGTTTGTGATTGGTTTCCTTACAGGAAAAGATGTGTCCTTGATTAGGAAGCTGATTGAATGCTCTAAGACCACTGGGTGTGAGACTGCCTAGATCAATCAGTGTGGGGCAGTGGAGAGACTTATCTGTCTCTTGGCAAAAATCCAACAGTTTTAAACACCCCCCTTTAGTTTCTTCCTCAGACTAGTGAATAATTTGAAAAGGTAAAGTTAAGTAAACAAGTACACTAGCTAATCAACTATTTAGCTGTGCATATGGAGTCGTAAATACTTGATAGTTTGCTGTATTATTTACTGACAAATTGTCAATCACTGCATGCCTGACCTGTGAGTAATGACGTTCTGTCATTTCTTGATGGATTTGCTTGGAAGATCGATGGTAAAGCATGTCCCGTGTGTGTGTGTGTGTGTGTGTGTGTGTGTGTGTTTGTGTATGTGTGTGGGTATGCACATGTGCCTCTGTGTTCCTTCAGGTCCGCTTCGTGAACAGCACGTGGGTGTTTGGGAGAGGCATGTGCCACATCAGCCGCTTTGTACAGTACTGCTCCCTGCACGTCTCCACTCTCACACTCACCGCCATAGCGCTGGACCGACGGCAGGTAGGCTCCGGTAAAGCTTTCGATTGGCTCCCCATAGGTTCCCTATATAGACAGTAAAAGGTTCGGCACACTCTATTCTGCAAATAAAATAGTGGAGAAGCTTCAGGTGAGTTTCCTTCCACTACATCCCTGCCATAGACTCCATTTGTCATCTCATGACAGAGGGGAGAGTGAATCCTCTAATCAGAGCTTTTCTCATCGTACTAATTTCCAATGAATGGAACAACATTGAAATAAACGAGTCCTCATTTTGGTGGGGACACCCCTGAACCCCCCTCTGTGACCCCTGGGGGTCCCCGAGACGAAGTTTGCAGAGGAGAAACTCCGGGTTCAGAAAGTAAAAGGCCTGCCAGGATTTTTCTCCACCTGTGATTTATTTAAGCCTGTGTGACCTTGATCTGGTAATAACATTCTCACTCTTCCCCCTCCAGATCTTGTGACCCCAGCCATTGTATTAATTCTAAATAGATGATGACCTTTACTTTCTGTTTTCCACTGTCCATATAAACATGACACAAAATCCCATCCTTTGAATTATAAACGACGACATTAAAACTTCAAACTATATATCTACTTCTGGAATTGAAGGACTGCAAGCTCGTCAAAACTGCACAAAAGTCTCTCAGGTCTAACCTCTGTCCTTTGCAAGGCAAGCGTCATGGCCATCAATCAACAGATCATCAGCTAATCTCTCAATCCTTTATTTTAAGGTCAGGGATAACAAAAGCAGCTGATACTCTTCTTGTCATGATCCAGTGTATATCTGCATTATTATTTCTAATGTCATTATTTACTAGAATGTGAGATATTTGTCTAAAGCCTGGATGGGAAAACAGATGGGACATTTTCAATTACATTTTGCATTTTTAATTACTTTTCTATTATGAAACATATACTGAAAACTTCATCCATTCCTTTTTTTTTGCTCAACATTATATAGCAGCAATAAACACTGCAAAACAGTATGTAGATTGAAAAATAAAATTGAATCCAAAATTCAATATATCAGCTTGTTGTGGGTGATGGATATGCGTCCAGTGAAATCCAACGCCAAATAGGAGCAATATGCCAGTCTTTGCACTCATGTTAACTTTCTAAAACTGTGTTGGTCAGTTTGACACTACCTAAGTTACACAAACATTGTTACTAACACAGTAGCTTTGGAGCGACTTAACACAGCGAGTTTGGAGCAAATCGTAGAATTTTAAGTTTCACTTTTGTTTGCACAACGGGAGGCTGTCAGATTGAGTGCAGTGCTGCTGGTCTCCTGGTCTGTCTCATACAAGCGGATGAGGAAAAAAGGCATGCGTGTGCAGAGTGTTTACAAGCAACAGCTGAGTGAATGCTGGTGAGATTAGTCTCTGGCGCAACAGAGAACACAATGTGATGCGCACCTCTAAGGTGCAGCGTTAGAGACCAATTTTGATCAATTCCTATACATTGACCAACTTTTGTGGCGGCCGTGCTGATATTGTGACAGTGCGCCACAGATGAGATGAGTATGGGAAACACTGCATGAAAGAACCTAAAATTAGAATCCAAACAATCGGCTCCTAACCATCTGCATTTTCTGACAATTGGAACCGATAGCTGATTGTCTGAAAACAATAGTGTAATCCATAATCCATATTAACCCTCCCTTTCCTAAACCCACTTTGAAAATTAAACATAAAATGGATTACTTCCAGAAATTTTCTGTAATCCTACGTTTCATCATGTTACAAAGATGAAGTCTGCTTGCTTCCAAAGGCAATCTTCCCTCCTGCCAATCCTTGTTAATAACAATAAAAGCAAAACCTCTAAAGCCGCCTCTCCAAGATAGATCTCGCCTCTTCTTGCCTCCTCTGACATATTATCAGCCTCATCTTTAAATGCTAGTAGCCCATTATTTTCTTACACTGGATAACCCCAATCTATCCTCACACCACTCATGCTCTATCATTTCCCACACCTTTTCATTTGGCGTACTTCCAGAAGTCTCATTCAATGTTTTCTTTTATCAACTTAAATGGTTTCCCTAACTAATGCTTACAGTCTATAATTAGATGCTTTTAAGATGCTTAAGAGCCTTATTTCACAACCTCAGTGTACCTTGTTTTTCACCTATTAACTTCACTTAGTAGCTCTAATACCAACTTTTTTTTGTATGGTCATTTTTTACTGTTGAATGTTTCCACACCTCCCATGCGCATAACCCTGCCAGTGATTGTGTGAGTTAAATCTTAACTAAATTCAGGGGAATATCACTGAATTTACTGTTCCTGTACTGAAGTGAATCCTGCTTCCATCATCTAAACAAAGAGGGCCTTTGATTCCATTAGATCCTCCATAATCAGCCCAATATTATCTGTCACTAAAATTGAGGATACTGTGCAGGTCGTAAGCTGTGATCTCGTTTTATAGTCCGCCTACAAAAATACACATTTGACAATTTTCTTGCCTGCATCCCCCAACATTTCATTGTCTCTTTACACAACAAGTCAAGGACTTGATTTAAGAAGAGATTGCCGTTTTTAATCCGGTTGGTAGTAGTGTGGGGGTATTTATATGATTCATTTTCCAATTCGCCAAATACAAATACTGGTTATGTTAATTTGTCTATTATTTTTTCTTGGTGTCTGCGGCTGTGATTGGTTACTTCATGTGTGCATAGCTGCAGTCCATTTTTATTTGTGCTTTTGGTGACTAATACTAATATGCTCTGCTACTGAAAGGCTGAAAGGCTAGAAATATCCTTCTTCTCACATTGTTGCATCTGTAACAAGGTGTGACTCATTCCCTTTTCTTTCCTTTTTTTTTTATTAAAGATGTGTTTCACAGTGGGTGATGGTCCACATGCTAACATATATTGGAGATGGTACATGTGGAGATTTCATTACAAATTTAGAAATGAATACATACTGTAGATGGTGTGTATGTGTTTGTGGTGATGTAGTGATCTGCGTGTGGTGATTTCTCTCAGGTGATTTTACATCCTTTGAGACCACGCATGTCCCCGGCGCAAGGTGGTGTTTGGGTAGCTGTCATCTGGATCATGGCCAGCTGTTTCTCTCTCCCACATGCTATCTACCAAAAACTCCTGACTTTTACATACAGGTGTGATGATACACACAAACACACACACACTAACATTTAATGAGTGTCAACTTCTTTAAATGTTATACTTATTTTCCTTTGCCTATCTTCGTTTCCAGTCTTAATGGCCTCATCCAACCCCATTCTCCATCCTAAAATCCAACCAATCGCTCTCTCTCTTTCAGCAATCACTCAGTATTATCTCAATGTTTATTCTTTTATTTTTATTTTTTTATATTTGTAATTTCCTTCTCTATATGTCATACTTACTTATATTATTTCGTTTTAATTTCATTCAAGGCACATAGGCTGAATGTGTAGATAAACACATTTTCTCACATCTCACATTTTTCTGGTCTGTTTTTCTCTGACTTACCCTTATCTCCTCCTCCTCCCCACCATCCTTTCTCCATACCTGGCCATATTCTCACATTTTGTCCCTATCTCTCTATTGTTTGTCCCCTTCATTTATTTCAAGTCAACTCACTTGTTTCTCCTCACTTTCTCACCCCAAAATGAATTGCATCTCCCTCTCTCTCTTCTCTTCTCTTCTCTGTTCTCCAATTTCACCCCCTAGTGAGGAGAAGGAGCGCAGCCTGTGTGTCCCAGACTTCCCAGAGCCGTCAGATGTCTATTGGCAGTACATCGACCTCCTGACATTCATCCTGCTCTATGTGCTGCCGCTTCTCATCATCACCGCTGCCTACTACACAGTGGGCCGCCGCCTGTGGCGCCGCAACGCCATCGGTGACACCACCACAGCCCAGTATGCCACCCAGAGAAGAAAGCGCCGGCGGACCTTGGCCATGTTGCTCCTGGTGGTGGGGGTGTTTGCCGTCTGCTGGTTCCCTCTCAACTGCTATGTGGTGCTGCTGTCTAGCCAGGCCATTCACTCCTCCAATGCCCTTTACTTCTGCTTTCACTGGTTGGCAATGAGCTCCACTTGCTACAACCCTTTCATCTACTGCTGTTTAAATCCCGCCTTCCGCCAGGAGCTGAGACTGCTATTGGGCATGTGCAGGAAGAGACATAGGGCAGGGGTTGGGTTAGAGCTGGAGCTTCACGCTGCAGCCGTCTGTGCTCCCTGCCACAGAACAGCCTGGCCCAACAACCATGACTCCTTGAGGCCAAGCCATGCTTCCTCGCACCCATGCCACGCCTCTTCGCAGCAGAGCCATGCCTCCTCCAATCAGTCCCACAGTCTAAAAGATACACATGTGCTATTCACTGCCAGGCAGGCACTCTCAGCCAGAACTGACATTCTCTCAGTGGAACCCATCGTGGCTGTGAGCTAACTGGAAAAAAGTCCAGTTACCAGAATGTGATGGGAGTCACATCAGAAATTGATTGAAATCAATATTTGCTGATCCTATTTTAGGATATTATTACACACCAAAGATGACAGGAAATCTGACAATCACAGATATTTCTAGCTGGGCTATATGGACTATAGGTTATTTTTGTGACTTAGAAACCTCAAATGTAGGTTTCTAAAAATAAATTGTGGGAATAAAAGTATTTCTTCGTGGCCCCATCCAACTCCCCTTTCACACTGCCAACTAATTTTGCAAAGTTAGGAGATATTTTGGACCATTCCTCCTTACAGAACTGTTTCAGTTCATTGATGTTTTTGGGATGTCCTGCATGAACGGCTTGCTTCAGGTCATACCACAACATTTCAATGGGGTGAAGGTCAGGACTCTGACATTTTCCCTGTTTAAAGACGTTCTGTTGTAGATATTGCTTTTGTTTGGGGTCACTGTCATATTGCATGACTCAATCTCTGTTAAGCTTCAGATCTGACAGTTTCCCTGATATTCTCCTGGAGATTTTCCTGATTCAATTTGGAAATTATTGATCCCTCAATGATTGAAGCCGTCCAGGTCCTGATGCAGCAAAACAGCCACAAACCGTGATTTTCCCTCCACCATGCTTCACGGTTGGGATGACGTTTTGCTGTTGATATGCAGAGTCTTTTCTCCATTTTTAGCTTTGTGGAACATCCAGGTGGTCTTTGGTATCTTGAGACAGGCAGCCATCTTATTGTGGAGAGTAGTGGTTTCCTCCTCTGTATCCTCCATGAACACCACTCTTGTTCAGTGTTTTTCTTATTGTGGCTTCGTGGACACGTGTTAGAAATTCCAACAGATGTGTGCTGATCCTTAGCTCTTACCTAAGGTTTTTTGTCACATCCTTGACCATTAAGCAGCGTGCTCTTTGCTAAACGCCCACTCCTAAGGACAGTAGCAATGAATGCACAGAATGTTCTTTGTAACTGTGACTGTAGACTGATGGAGGCCCTTTGAGCCTTTAATCCTCCTGAAATTGCTTTTGACCGGGTCATATTCCACTTCAACAGATGTTCTTTGGAGAGCAGACTCTGTTGGTAACCTTTGTGGGGTTTTTTTGCAGGAAGTTTAAAAGTAAAATTTTTTCCCCTCGCAACTGTAACAGTGAAAATGAATGTAACACATTTGGGACAGGATTTGATCATAATACGTTTCCCCTACAAATCAAACTTTTCTTTACCTTTCTGCCTATGAGGACAGATTCTACTACTCAGTGGGTATGTTCTCTTTTGAACTGAATTAAATCTTCAATCTCTACCTGCTGCTTAACTCTCCTCTCCTCCTCTCTGATTCATTGTTGTATGGCCAAAGGGTTTACAGTGTACACACAGGGATATGTAAACATCCACAAACAAACAAAATGTCACAACATGGTGAGAGGCTGATTTTTCTTACCACGATGTGAATGGCCAGTAATTATTCCCAGCCATTGGTTGTTAATTAGCTATTGTGTAAATCCATTTGAGTAGTAATGGTACATTCAAGTCAAGTCATCAAGTCATTGGGCCTCATTCACGAAACGTGCTTACGATCAGAATTGATCGTATACGGTTAGTATGAACG
Organism: Hoplostethus mediterraneus; assembly: GCA_034670385.1. Lineage (NCBI taxonomy): Eukaryota > Metazoa > Chordata > Actinopteri > Trachichthyiformes > Trachichthyidae > Hoplostethus > Hoplostethus mediterraneus. The sequence goes on from JAXDDW010000055.1 coordinate 30,624, forward strand.
TTTCTACAAACATAGTCGGATTCATAATTTTTTTCGTATCTGAATTTGTTCGTTTGGTACGATCAAATCCTACAAGTGCTTGGAAACATGCGGAAATGTGTTTGTGTGTTTGGAAACATGTGGGAAGGCTCTTAGAACGGCTTATTCTTTATGAAAAATCCATTACAGTACTGCCAAACCTCAACAACAACAACAACAACAAGATGTTTCAGTGGCCTTGTAGAAAAAACCCCATAATAGGCTGAAATGGCTTATTTGCCGAACTGCCCTCATTCATAACAATTTGTGTAATGGGTTGATAACATGGACTGAATGCCTTACAAATACAACACAGTCCTACCATCTGATGAAGATGCAGCCTGGATTTGATCTGTTTAAGTCGAGGTTTCCCGCATGTTTCATGAATCCCACATTCCTGTTTTTGTACGCACACACAAATTTACAAATAATTTACGAAAACATTCGTGAATGAGGCCCATTGTGTGTGTTTCACTGGGAGTGTTCGGGCATCAAGCATCGGAGCAACTTCTGAGTGTGTTTAACATTTGTTTATGTAGACCTATTTTGTATTTTTTGTATTTTAACATGTTGGTGAATTAGTTTTAATAAATTGAGAGACATACAAACAGAGGCAGTTTGATATCCAATTCTACTGAACATGGTACACCCAAATATTAAGTCCAGTCTGAATGTGTTCCACCCAGTTGGCTGCAGTGCTGGATGGGAAACCAAACGTTATATGTGCCGATGATAATTCTACTCTTGGGTTTTTTACTTGTTCTTATCTCATTGAGAAGGGTGCAATTTCACAGTGCAAGGGAAGCCATTTGAAGCTGAGGAGGAAAACATCCACTATACATATATAAGTCAGTGTTCTGTTTTGCTTTGTTTCTTGACAATACATTTTGAATTTTTAAAAAATGAATGAAAATCATAACAATTACAGAAACTTGTAATTGATTCCAGATGTAATTAAAGTGGGTATAACATTATAGCACGACAACATTACAGACAAATGTGATTCTGCAATACTAGTCAATGACATAACACAAAGGCATACCCTTTGAATGCAGAAATAACTGGCAAAATATGTCACTATGGAACCACCTTTGAAAATATGGTGTGATAATGCTTGTGGGTGAAAAAATACATCTCTGACATATATGACATTTTTGTTTTCTAGCATTGTGAAGTGAAATGTCAATGTGGGAATCTGGGTCTTTTGTTGCCTTCACATGCTATGTTTTATGCACATTCTGCCTAATGCAAGAAACACTCCATTCACTCCATGCATCAGTAAAAATATTAGTAGCCCTCAAAACCCACCTCTTCAAACTCGCTTTCTCCTGCTAACCCCTGTTCCCTTTCTCTCCCTTCCCTCCATTCCATAACTTGTTCTGTGCAGCTTTCTCTAGTTTTCTTTTTTACTAAAATGGTCTGTTTGTTTTGTTTTGTTTTGCTTTTTTTTTTTTTTTTCATGTTTTTTGTTTTGTTTGTTCTGCCCTCCATGTAAAGTGTTTTTGGGTACTTAGAAAAGCGCTATATAAGTCCAATGTATTATTATTATTATTAGCTGTAAAATATGTCAAAGTATTTCATATGAAAAATATATTTCGTGTTTATAAGGAAGGAAAAATAGTTGAATGTGTGGATATGTGCATGTGCATGTTTGTACATGTGTACAATCATGTAATGTAAAGAAAAACTGTAAAGAAAACCTGCTGAAATTTGTTAAAAACTTGTTTGTTATTGTTGTAACTAATGGATCAGTAAAGTCCTTGCAAGTTTGAGCCTCCTCCTTTTATTTATTGCTTCCCCACTTCATGTTCTACCACACAGCCTCTCTCCACCTCCAGAACCAAAACACATATGAGGTATTGCTATTGGCTACCCCTGGCTTAAACTTCACCAACCAATGGCCCCTTGTAATATCCATTTACATGAGAAAGGCCAATGGATTTGGGGAGTCTAAGAGAATATTCTTGCCTCCAAGTAACTGTTAAATTCCAATGAAACCAATCACCACTTAAGATTCAGTGTTTAATGATTCATGCAGCAAGGAGAGAAATCAACATACAGCTTAATCAGCTTTCATGCATTTCTCTGCCTCTCTACACAAACAAGATCAATAGATCAATACACAGGATACGATATCAGGATAACAATATAATACAATAACACAACTAAACAGTGTGTGTGAGTGCGTTTGTGGAGGTGGGACACAAACATCAGTAATGACCACTTGTAACATGAGATTATCTTAGCCTGGATAGCTTTTCACATAATAACAGCAACCATCTACATGAGCACCACTGTTAAGAGACACAAACAGGATAAAGACGGTAGCTCAAATGCAAATGAGGCCAACAATAAACAAACAGACCACAGGAAGATCATTCCGCCAATCTACAACACCAGCATTTACACCTATTGCAACAACTAAGCCATATATCACAGCAGGTGTAAACTCCAACAACCAAGTTGGGTCAATAAAGCAATCTGTCCTTACCATGACTGAAGTCTTCCAGTTTGCTCACCTTCCTGGCTCCGATGACATTCCTGTGGGGAATCCAAAAAGGTTTTGCTCCACGTCTTCTTGGAAAAACAAATAAAGTTCATTCCAGATATCTTCAAATCTACGTTCATAAAGCTTCATGCCTTCCATGAATACTAACCCTTTGACATCACGGCATACATTAGTGCAGACAATTTAGCTTTCGGCGGTATTCACTGGTAGCCAATATTACTAAACACTACCTACAAACCCAAATGTCTTGAAATAGCTAAATAAATATGCATCAATATGACAATGTCATGTAACTAGCTGCCCATCACTTGGAAGGTCTGGAGAGGTGCCTTTCATACGTCATTTAGGTACACGATGACCCCCACAACAACAGCTCCAATTTCAACACAGCAAACATGAAGGAAGCTCAGCTATGGTGTTGATCCACCACAAAATAAAACGTTGGTCAATGTATAGAAATTGATCTCTAATGGTGCATCTGAGGTGCATCTCGTTATGTTTTCTGTCACGCGCGTTTTTTGGAAACGAGACGCACCGAAGTTGAAGCAGGGATTAAACAAGCCGGTATTTAAGATGGCATTTGAAAATTCCGGTTGGTGGTCTTGACAATTTTTGCGTAGCTTGTATTGACCAATTAGCGTTGTTCAGAAGTCCACCCCAATGGTTCCTAGTCCCCCAAAAAGTACTACCTCGCTAGCAGGAACTTTTGTGGGGGCCAGGAACTATCCCAGAGGAACCTTTTCGGTTCCCTCTTTGGGAAAGGCTGAAGTTCCTGACTGGCTTGATTTTCACCCTGGCCCATGAGTAATTCTTCAAACCTTTTCAGGAGCCGGGCTGTGCAAGCTGCTGTCTGGAGAATACCTATCCATAGACATTCGCTAGGTCCAGACTATGTGGAGGTCTCACTTCTCTCGTTTAGAAGCCTGGATCTGTTCCCAGATCATGGTTCAATGTTCCACGCAGCTGGGGAACCCTGGGATGCCTGCCTTCTGCCAGCTGGTGTCAATATAGTTGTTCTTCAGAAGGTAGTCTTGCCACCACAGAGAAGAAGATTTTCCCTTCCACATAGAGTGCTGCCTCTGAACTGGTTGATGTTGGACTGGGACTGGGTTTGTTTTGCATTTAATTGTATTGGCATGACTGGTGAGTAGTTTGTATATCTTTTCAGATGTGAATTTGTTGTATAGATGTGGTGAAAGAGCCACAAATGGGCATAAAAACAAAACAAAGGCTAAACAAAGCAAAAAGGGTTGCTGCAGACTTTTATATCCGGTAGAGCACTGGGCCCAGGTGCTCCAGATCACATTGGCTACTGCAATCAGCTCCTCTGGCACCTCAAAGACAGAAAATGGGTAGACAGTAACTGATACAGCACATGCACACACATGCAGACTAAGCAGGGGCTGTCACAGTCGTCTGTGCATGTAAGGAAAAATAAACAGGTGTCAAGTTGCCATCACAGATAAAATGTTCCTGTGGAAACAGTGGTGACCAATGAAGACTCTTCTGCTAATTTGCTGACTGGTTACCATGGAGACAGCACATAGAGCTGTACAGAATTAGATTTTTTATATTTTCGGTGTGAAATAATGGTGAATGTGAAGTTGTTGAATGATGGATTCCAAAGGCATGACAGAGGCAATATATTGAACATTGGTGAGCCCATCTTTCTATTCTCTGAGCACTAGATCACTGCTGTTTAGGAGACTGTTTTGAATTTCACTCTTAAAGGGTAATTCCGGGATTTTTCAACCTGGCCTCTATATCCACAAAATCGCCTATCATACCGCAAAGTAGATCCCAAAAGTTTCGGAGTTGCTCCGGTAGATCAGCTCAGCCGGCAGTCGCGTAACGGGGGCTCAATGGCTGCAATGTAATCTGTAGGGGCATATAGGCGCGGTCAAAGTACGTCCACTAAAAGTGCTTGATTTTGCCACTGACAGGCTCAGATTGTTATTCGTGTGTCTGACAAGTGTCTGACAACATTACTGAAAGGATCGCTACAGAAATAGACCTTTTTTAACCAGAAAACTAAAGTCTAGCTCAAGGAGAAGTCCCGCTCTCAAATGGACGGTGGACAAAGGTAGTCTATAGCAAGAGGGCTCACTTGTTGCAGGAAGAGGACGGTAGAAAGATTTATGTTTACGCCATCCTCTTCTTGCAACAAGTCAACCCTCTTGCTTTCATAGACCACCTTTGTCATATTTCCAAAAACTCTCAACTCTCAACTCTGACAAAGGTCTGTGATCTACTTTGCGGTCTACCAGGGAGAGAATTTTTATTTGATCTGTGGCAGCTAAATAAACAAAATAACAACATTTTAGATCAACATTACACGTGGCTAATAGTAATGAGCACAAGGGTAAGAATCTTTGTGCCCTGATATTATTCATACACAGCAAATGTCAAAGTTTAGTTTTCCAGACTTCCAGTACAATCTTATACACTTTGGTGTAGAATTGGCATAATTTACAGCGCAGATTGAAGCTCTCCTTGGTGTTGGTTGTTCAAGGTTCTCATACGGTGAAAGAATTTGTGAAGAGTTTGAGCAGGTTTGTGAGGAGTGCCGGATGAAGAGAAAGGTTGACCACATCGTCTGTGACAAAGCTAACATGAAAAAAGCGTTCACTACATGATTTTTTTATGATTATTTGTAATTGATATTTTAGTTAGGAGTTTATATGTTGCAAATTTTTCAGCCATCTTGGAGTACCTTGGCACCGTAGCGCATTAAAACAAACTCTTGCAGAAATGCACTTTGCATGTGATTTAATCTTTTTGTTTTGCATTCATAGCCAAACATAAGTTCAGCATCTCCAATGAGACAAATATGTATGTGGTGGATTACACTGGAACAGAGGTCGACGAAGAGGTGTTCAACAGCATCCTAGAGGAAAAAACAGACATCCTTTGTACAGCCCCAACATATAGGTTTGGGCAATAAGTCAGTCTTTTCGCTATCTTTGGAAACACTTCCGTTGTCATTTGGTGTAATTGTAGCACGTTTCTGTAATGTGTTGTGTTGTCTGTAATTTGTTGTGTGTGTTGTTAAATTGATGAAGATGTTTTCTTAATTTGCATGTGTTTTTTTAAGTTGCAGTGCGTTGAGCTCTCCGGGCCACCGTGCTACAGTTTACTTAGCTCTCAATTGACAGAATGGCAAGGGCTGGTATTGTCAGGACTAACTATGTCTTCCAAGTCATGCTCATTCAAAAAGGCAAGGAGCTGTGTGGCCGATTTGCACCTTACTGCCTGCGAGCCATACAATCCCACAAGATAGGTTTTCAACCTGATGAAATCTAAATACTTAGCATACTTAGACAGCTTCTCCAATTTGCTATCATCAAAGTGGCGTGACATCTTGTTTTGCTAGCTAGCTGACGTAGTGTTCGCATCCACCTACGCGCATTTCCAGTGGAATTTCTATTTCATGCATAACGAAGAGCATTTTTTACGTACATATTTACGTAAAAAGGCACAGACGTGTTCTGCTTTTTGACATTTTTTTGATGTTGTAGAATACAGGATCGAAGTGTGCAAGAGGTTTTTTCGGCTTGCATTCAGAATGAATGGGCATAAAAGCCCTGCTATATTTCTCATCATAACATTTAAACTATTGAGGTAATACACAAATGTAATATAGACATCACAAGAATAAACAGTAATAATACAAATATGTTTATTATATGAAATATTATTGGGTTAGAAAATGTGATATACAGAGACCGCACGTCACTGCAGCAGTGGCTGTGGGAGAAGTAGCTTTCGCAAGGACACTAAAGACAACAGTGGACCAGAGTTCGAGAGAGAATTGACTACAGAGCAGCAGTTGGAGGGAAACTCGTGTTGGGAGGCCATACAGTACAGACAAAGAACAGCTCTTTGAGAAAATGAGAGCGACCTTCCAACACAGACAAAAATAGATACTTTGCAGAGCTTCTTTTCATTTGATGGAGCAGTTTAAACCATTTCACCTAAAAGTAAATTTGACTGCAAACCTAATGTTATAAAAGGAAGAAAATGTTACTTTCAGCAGGTGTTCAAGGTGTACTCTTTAAGGATTTTACACTGTAATGGCATCAATATTTATCACAGTGGGGGTACATTTTTACTCTTTAAAGTGTTACAAAAGCACTGAATTTGAGTACATTTACCACGACTTGAGTGTTACAGGTTTACACTGTAGGTGCTGGAAAGCCCTGAAGGTGTCAGACCAGTCATAAGAGCACATTTCTACTCTTTATGTATTACATATATACTCTAATATAGAGTAATTTTCTTTTAACACTTTAGACACTGAAATCTTGGACTCAAATACACCCCGAAGCTGGTGTTAAATGTACTCCTAGAGTCAAATATACACTGTGTATGACCCTAGAATAATAACATACAAGAGAAGTGCTAGGAAAAGAAATACAGTAAGAGCAAAAGATAAATGGGATTTTAAGAGCACATTGACTGAACGCAGTAGGAGGATAAGGGAGAGGCAGTGTGAGGTACTTGTTGAAGAGATGAGTTTTCAACCCATGTCAGAAGATGAGGAGCTACAGTTGTTGTGGCACTTGAGACGGTTGGATGCCTCCCCACCACCTCAGACTCAATCTTGACCTGACTGAGCTGCTGCCCTCTACTCTGTCAGGACAAGTCAAGAATATCTCCACAACTATCAGTTCTATATGCATGATCCTGGCACCTATGGATAGACAGAGATAATATATCCTTGCCTAAAATTTCACCTACATTAGAACATAAATAATATGATAGCATGGACAGAGATATTTCATAACGCCAAGGGAAATTTGGCGACAAAACACACTTGGTTTGTTGTTTTGGTAGCCAGAGGTTTTCATTAGTGTATGCGAGAGGTTTCATTTTAAGTAGTGTATGTGAGAGGTTTCATTTTAAGTAGTGTATGTGAGAGGTTTCATTTTAAGTAGTGTATGTGAGAGGTGAGATGTTTTCAGTAGTATGTATGAGAAGTAAGTTTGAATTTTGTCCTATACGGCCCCTCATATGAAGACATGTTGCATCAGATGAATTGGTAAATTTCAGCGTAGCTATCGGTGGTCATTTTTAGTCATGGAATTAGCCAGTTATGGGTTATTGTACTTATAAAGTGAGTTTGAATTATAATATTTTTAAAAAGGGGAATACTATTTAATTCCCCCCTTTTTTTTTTTTTAATCCCGGGCCGGATTCAAACCCAGGACGTCACAGTTATGTAGTATAGTATGAATTAATTCCTGATCTTTGTCACATTATAAATCCTCTGGACTTAACTGGTTGGGTGCTATATCATATAGCGGTAGAAGGAATATGTGTTTGTGGCAGACTGGGGGGAGGGTGTGGATGAGGCGTAGGCTGGATCCAGGAGAGAGTTGAGTCAATGAACTGACTCGCCCTGGATCCAGCACTGGCTGCGGCCAATTAAGGCCGATTGCAGCCGGGCCCTTTTAACCTGTGTGTGCATGTGCGAGAGAGTCTGACAGGAGACAGGAGGGTCGACTGTTGGCTGGATGGAGTGGAGAGAGAGAGAGAGCGAGCGAGCGAGCGAGACCAGCAGCGGCGACCGATCTGTTCCCGGTTCTCACACTGCACGAAAGGGAAGATATCCGGGTGAGAACGGTGACGTGTGACACCGTGGAACATCAGATTTTGCGTCACTTCACGTGAATTGCCGTAGACTTGGAATGTCCAGACGAAAACTCTCCCCCCTCCCCTTCCAACACGTCGAGTCCTAGAGTAGCCTTACACATGTACAGTGCTCCTCCACTCCGGAGAGATATAATAATATAACCTGTGTGAAAACTGTTGAAGTAGACGGACTAGAAAGCAAAGAGGAAATATTGAAATATTGATAATACAATCATATGATTGTGTTTCTAGCTTCTAGTCATGGATAGTCAGGGGTTTCTAACAATAATTCCCTTTCAAAATTGTAGGCAAAAGTCTGTCTATTTTGCCTACATACCTAACCCAGCTGCCAGCAACCCTTACCCTTGAGAGATCACAGTCCGACACAACTTCATTTTGCCCTGGGTCTCTGCATGTGCTGCTTATAATCTGTAAATAAATGATCATATGCTGATTGTGTTGAGAAACTCAAGAATACAGATTTCTCTCCTCTTTCAAAAAGAACACAAGAAAATACAATATGTGGCCAAAAGTCAGTGGACACCCCTACTTATTATTGAGTTCAGGTGTTTCAGCCACCCTGTCTTTCAAGGTTTGGGCTTGGCCCCTTAGTTCCAGTGAAGGGTAATCTTAATGTTGGTTTTCGGCCTTGCCGCTTACGTGCAGAGATTTCTCCAGATTCTCTGAATCTTTTGATGATATTATGGACTGTAGATGATGAAATCCCTAAATTCCTTGCAATTGTACGTTGAGAAACGTTGTTCTTAAACTGTTGGACTATTTGCTCACGCAGTTGTTCACAAAGTGGTGAACCTCACCCCATCCTTGCTTGTGAACGACTGAGCCTTTCGGGGATGCTCCTTTTATACCCAATCATGACACTCACCTGTTTCCAATTAACATGTTCACCCGTGGAATGTTCCAAACAGGTGTTTTTGAGCATTCCTCAACTTTCCCAGTCTTTTGTTGCTCCTGTCCCAGCTTTTCTGGAACGTGTTGCAGGCATCAAATTCAAAATGAGTGAATATTTGCAAAAAAACAATAAAGTTTATCAGTTTGAACATTAAATATCTTGTCTCTGTAGCGTATTCAATTGAATATAGGTTGAAAAGGATTTGCAAATCATTGTATTCTGTTTTTATTTACGTTTTACACAACGTCCCAACTTCATTGGAATTGGGGTTTGTAGATAGAGAATAGCAGTGGTCCTAGGACAGAGCCTTGTGGTACACCAAAGTCCATATTGCAACACTCTGAGATCATGTTGTTGTAAAAGACGCTATGTGATCTATCGAGTAAATAAGACTTAAACCAAGAAAGGGCTGATCCCCGGATACCAATATAATGTTCAAGATGGTTCAGGAGTATCGTATGATCAATTGTGTCGAAGGCTGCACTCAGGTCAAGTAGCAATAGTGCTGAGGTTGAATTGGAATCAATGGCTAACAAAAGGTCATTGACCACTCTCGTGAGTGCAGTTTCAGTTGAGTGAAAGGATCTAAAGCCTGATTGGAAGGGATCAAGTAGTTTCTTTTTTGACAAAAAAAATCTGTAAATTGACTGGCTACTGTTCGTTCAAGTAATTTGGAGAGGAACGGCAGATTTGAGATTGGTCTATAGTTCTGGAGTACTTCGGGGTCAAGGTTGTTTTTTTTCAGTAGTGGCTTGATCATGGCCGTTTTTAAGGTGGAGGGCACAGTGCCAGTGGACAGCGACCGATTGATCATATAGAGAATGGAGGGTCCTAGGATAGGGAAAACGTCTTTAAGCAGTTTAGCAGGCAGAGGGTCTAGCATGCAGGTTGTGGGTTTCGAAGACAGAGCCAACATGACCATAGAGTGGTGCGAGAAAACTGGGTAGTTTTCAGATAGTAACGAGGCTGTAGTGGCATTAATACGACAGCTCATATATGTATCTTCACACTTTTCGCGTGGGAAGATCAATTTGATTTCAAATTTAATGAGATAGTGATCAGATAGGGTGGGCACATAAGAGGAGACCACTAAAGCAGAAATAGGAATGCCACGGGTCAGAACCAGGTCCAGGGTGTTGCCGCCATGGTGGGTTGGTTCATTAACAAATTGAGTGAGGTCGCAAGTATCAATAAGATCTAGGAAGGCCTTACTGAGGGGATCGGTGGGATTATTCTGGTGAATGTTAAAATCACCGATAATGAGAATATTATCAACTTGGGTCACTAAGTCCGAGATGAAATTGGAGAACTCTTCTAAGAAGAGCGAATAGGGTCCAGGTGGGCAGTAAAGTACTGCTAAGTAGAATGATGGGAGATTCGTAGCTGTAGGGTGCAGAATCAGGACTTCGAAGGATATAAATTTGTTGTTCGTGTTGGGAGTAAGACTAAGGATAGGGTTAAATATCAGGGCAACACCCCCTCCTTTTTTCGTCTCCAAGGCAACCTGAGAACTAAGAAAGTTTGGGGGAGGGGCTTCAATTAGAGGCAGAAAATCATTTGGCTTTAGCCAGGTTTAACAGAGACCCATCATGTCTAGATTATGTTCAATAATCAAATCATTGATCAGCTTTTGTTGACAATGATCTTATATTGATGAAGCCCACAGTGAGGCATTCAATACTGCCAGAATTTTTATCAATGTTAATGGCAGTATGCGTGGATCATGGTAAAACTCGGCAGCCCTAGGTTTCTCATTAAGAACTGGATCATAAAATGTAAGTTGGCAATTCTGTTTCATAATTAATATTAATATAGTGGCCCATTTATTTTTCACCTGCTTAAAAAAGATAGAATGGCTTCAAAATAAGATCAAAATAAATGTAGTAGGCATGTTGTTGAATTTGAGAGAGATGGTTTTGCTACTTTATATAGGGTCGGGACCTCGCTGGCATGTTAAAAATTGGGTCGTGGTGCAAAAACGGTACTCAAGCTAATTATCAGGATCAAATGTTTAAAAAATGTATATGCTTAGTATTTCCATTGTATTTTTTTTTGTTTGCACAATAACATTTCTGTTTGCTGTGTTTGAAATAAAAACCCTCGGAAATTGCTTTTACTAGAGAGGCACTTCAACATGTAAAAAAAGCAAAGACAATTATAAAGTCTGACACTCCAAACACCAGCATATTGGGTTTTTTTTTTACCAAACAATCACCCCACTCCAAATCTCTCTGTCGTAATAAGGACATGTAATTATTTCCATCCCTGTTAAAAAATTTGCATGTGCCCCATTGGCTTAATGGACAACTGGCAAACAACTGGCCCTCCTGCTTTTGCTCCCAATAGATTCATTTTAGACACACATCAATATATAAAAAATAACAGCAGGGAGATACATGGGCATGGAAGGGGAAAAAAGATAGAAGATAAGAGAAAAAAACACCTCTGGCTTAAGTTAATTTTACTCATGTTTATTTTTTAGGTTTATTTTACTGGCCACACAGTATTCTCTTCCCCTCATTAGAACAAATAACTCATTCTCCCTCTTGTTCAAACAGACATCCTATCAAATGATGAGTGAACCAAAGGCTTGTTCAGTATCTCAGGACTTTGTCAATCAGAATCAAAGAACAAACTTTTTCTTCCAATTTAGTAAAAATGAAATCTTCCATTCTACAATTCTCACCGACTCTGTGGCAGAGACCCTCATTCACGCCTTCATCACCTCCCGTCTGGACTATTGCAGTGGAGTCTTATCTTGGGTCCCAAGCAAATCCCTGGATAGGCTCCAGTACATTCAGAAGTCTGCTGCCAGGGTTCTCACCCGCGCCAAAGCTGGCTCCCAGTCAAGTACCGCATCGCCTTTAAAATCCACCTACTGTACTTGTTAGCCTAGTCGTTTTTTTTTGTTTGTTTTGTTTTTCACCTTATCTAGTTCTTCTCTCTTCTATTGTTAAGTGCCTTGGGTACCCTGAAAGGTACTAAAGTTATTATTACAAAAGAAGGACTAGACACAGAGATGGAGTAGGCTACAGTAGTTTGGAAGGCAACAAATTGAATCTGCCTCAAACTCACTTTTTTTACATTCCTTTAAGTTCGTAACTATATTAGATCCAATACAGCTGTGTTCCCTAAGGCTAAGATGTCAATGGAATCTTTTGTCTTTTGATCCTTCATCCACGGGAGCAATAATGTATATCCATGACCATTTGTCTAGCCTGCGGGATACCTCACTCAATTATTTGAAGTCGGCCTGGGAGGAGGACAGATGCACAGGAGGGTGTGTACCGGGCATGGTCTGATACAGTTCACAGTGTTGCATCGTCTTCATTCATCCAAGGTCAGGCTCTCAAAGATGTAGACAGATGTGTGACAGATATAGAATAGCTCCTGCCACTTTGAGTCATATGTTTTGGCTCTTCCCTAAGTTGTCCAAATTTTGGAGATCTATATTTCAAACCCTGTCGGATATTTCAGGACCCGCTGATAGCTGTATTGGGGGTACTGAGAGAGGATGGCTCCATCAGTGGAGCTTTTTCCACCGTTCCAGTTTGTAACCCTGTTGGCTCGCAGATTGAGTCTTTTAAATTGGAAGCAGTCACAACCTCCCACCTACAGTATATGATGTGAATGAAAGATGTAGCTCATGCAGTACCTTCAATTGGAGAAGGTCCCACTTCAGAAGACGTGGCAACCTTTTGATTATATAAAGGCTAGGTGGTAACTCTTCCCTTGAATCTTTGATGCGTCCATGCCTGTATTATACTGTAAGAAATAAGAAATGTAAGAAACTATAAGAAATATATTCACTTGTTAAGCAGTAATCTATTTTAAGAAAAACATGTCTTTATGATTGTGCGCGTGTGTGCGCGCGCGTGAAATCTAACTTATACTTTTTCTTGTATTTGAATACAGTCATGTGTTTTTGAAATTGTTTTTCATACATCCAAACAACAAATTAACAAGTTAAAAAGTCATTATTATGCCATAGCAATTCCCCAACAGACATATGTAGGTGGTATGTCTTACAGGTGCATAAGCTTGAATCCTTATGAGAACAAAATAAAAAATAAATAAAAAAACCTGTTTCTTTTGCTTTTTCAGGTGTTTTTTTTCTGCCTGACTAACATGACTAATGATGCTAAAAGTTCAGGTAACTTTATAACTAAAATTATGTGTGCATATTTGAACTTAAATGTTTAAATGCTGTAAACAAAATAGGTACTGAAATATATTGACACGCCAGATGGGGGCACACATCCCGTTGTATGTCTATGATGTAACCAACTTAATTTCAGTAGCTTTACTATTGATGACGTTCCTAGTTCCCTTTTAGCTATTGAGCATCCTTATTGTCAACTAAATCATTTAGTTAGACTAGACTAAAAGAATCCTCTTGGTTTTTGACACGGTCACGGTGGAGTTTCGCCTTCAATACGGGTAACGTTAGGCCAACTTGGAGCAGCTGTGTGAACACATGTACTTGGTCTCTCATTGACAAAAAACGCTGCAGAAAGCATGCAGTTCGTCCGACGATTTTACATCGCGCCACTTACATGTTGATTAGCGGTTTGTTAAGAAGAGTAGTTGGGCGACAGGTCAAAGCAGGAACTAGCTCGAACTACTTAAATTACTTAAATAGCAAAGTTTATCCGAGTGTTTTCCAGTCTTATCATTACTCCCGGTGGTCTTTTTGCAACCACTTCGAGCAATTATGTGAAATATCTCAACCTGAAGTTAGCTAGGCGACAAACCTGACAGTAAACAACAAATACCAAATTAAACAACTTCAATAAAGCCATTATTTGGTTGGGTTTCATTTGACTCTAACGTGAAGAAACACGGGTGGCTGTATTTAAAAAGAGAGATTTCCTCAGGCTGGGCGGCTTGTTCCGCGCACCCTTACTTTAACCAATGGCGAAGCCGTCTATGTAAAAAAAAAAGTGTCAGCTGTTACGCCTCCTCTCTGCGCAGACTCACCTACAAAGGAAGTGGACGGCTTGTGTCCTGTAGAGGATCTTAAAATCTTCCCTTAGCAAGGTAAAGATACCAGACTTTTGGGGTTTTGTGTAATTTTCTCAATGGTCATAAACCTGGCAAGATTCTCAAATTGCGTTCCCAGTCTTTTTATGTATAGATGTGCGTGCTTGCTGCGTTTCCTTCGTGTTGTGCTAACCGGCATAACGAGCTAGCTAACCTAGCTATCATGTCGCTCGTTATGTTAGCTAGCTTGGCTTGTTTCTAGTTGGCGTTTGTTTAATTCCACTGTTAACTCCGTTTCCGTGGTTTTGACCACTGGACTTTGGACATCCACGGTCTGAAAGGTTTTATTCGGCAAACACACAAATCATCTTTTTTTTATTATCCAGAACTAGCTACATGGCTTTTATTTACTAGTGAACACTGCTTTTCAACAGTTTGACAGGTCGAAAGTCAACTTTACCGGGAGCTTGCAAAGCTCCTTCCGTTAACGTTAACCTTACCACACCTACACCAGCGTTAACTTGCGTTTACAAACAACCAGTCAGGAAGACATGCGAGTCAAATTGAGTGTCTTCTCTGAAGGCATGTTGGCAAGAAGATGTGATAAGTGGTATCAGTTGATACTGTTCCCGTTGTTGAAGTTACCATAATTTACAGCCTAGCAATGGGATTATCTAACGATAGCTATCTCTTAGTGAAACAGTTAGATAATCACTCTCATCTAAGGGATTATTGTGGCCCACCATCTCATATGCGCGTCTTTGTTACTGTGCTTCCTACCGCACTTTTGTCTTTGCTGCCCTGTTATGGACAGTTTGTTGTTCATGTCACATTTTCATGGTTGCTAACTGACTCAGTCTTATATTGGTTGTTTTTGTTTTGGCGGGAAGTACTTTTGCAATTCTTGGAATAAAGTGCCTTTCGAATTTATTTCTAAAACATTTAGTGAGCCATTTATTATGCATTCTAGCTGTAAAAGTGAAATTTAAGAGCAGTTGTCCTCATTAGCGTTGTGCTAACGTTTGTCAGTGTCCAGTCCTGAGCAGTAGAGTTGACTGATCTTGGAGGAAAAAAGTAATTATTCACAGCCTTTCTTGTATGACACCCTGTTCACTTCGGGTAGATATAGCTACACTGCTACTTGGCAAAAACAAAGCTTGTGTGTACAACCCATACCACATCCGATTCTCTTACCACACTCAAAGTTATATTTGTTTCAAACCACCCTCATAGTGCATTTTGGCGAGAAAAGACAAACAAAAAACGAACCAGTTATAAACGTTTTATTAAAAAAAAATTGAAATGGTTGGTGATTGGATGTTGAAGAGTAGACTCTAATGATCTGTAAAAGGTCATACATGTTCTGTGATATATGCTTGCCCATAAGCAAGACAGAGTTAGTCAAAGACATTAAGTTTGCACATCACGACTCGTATATCACTATTACTAGCAGTATAATGTTCAAAAGCAACTCACCCCACCTGTTCTTAGGCTGCTCTGTGTCCTGTAAAGTATTAAAGATGTGCATGAAAAAGACCTGGGCCACATGGCTTGAATTTCCAATGCACAATCCTGACCTATATTCACTGCTTCTGCTATGCTTTCCCTCCAGTTATCACTTATATCATGTGGGTGAGCTGGAATATGATATCTCTTTCTGTTGTGTCTTGTCTGTGCATCAGCTCTTAGGAGCTCACCACCACCAGTAAAGCTGTATAAGCACCGGGTTGACGGGACTGACGGAAGTGGCACGTCATACGGGGAGCTACGTAGTGACATCGCCATGAGTTACAAACCCATCGCCCCCGCGCCATCTGGCTCAAACCACACCCCTCCAGGTATTCAAACACCAGACTGCTTTAATGTTGTTCTTCACATTTATACAATGTATACACACCTAGACCATGTTAGCCTACCTTACTGACATTACAGAAGATGCTTTGGAAGGCCAGTTGCTTATGCTTTGGTTTGGCTTGTGTTACACGTGTCAGATTTGTTCCTCTCCTCTGTCCAGGCTCCAGTGTACCCTCCCCGTCGCTGCCCTCCTCGTCCAACTTCAGGCCAGCTTTCAGTGACTTTGGCCCACCCTCCATGGGTTTTGTTCAGGTATGTCTGTGGTTCAGTTATCCCTATCCCCTTATACATAGGTCATTTTTGTACATCTAAACCACAACCATCGCCCCAGTGTTTTTCCTGTGGACCTGTATAGCTCAAAGGGTAGAGCTTGTCACTCACACTGGCAGTGCTAGGGATTTGATACGGCTTAATCAGCCACTTTGGATAGAAATATTTACTAAATTGTATTATATTACATCATGTTAGCCAGACTCCATTGTGTTTTTTTTTCTTGC
The DNA here is from genome assembly GCA_034670385.1 of Hoplostethus mediterraneus. Classification (NCBI taxonomy): domain Eukaryota; kingdom Metazoa; phylum Chordata; class Actinopteri; order Trachichthyiformes; family Trachichthyidae; genus Hoplostethus; species Hoplostethus mediterraneus. The sequence goes on from JAXDDW010000055.1 coordinate 47,032, forward strand.
TCTTCACCTGTGACTTCTAAAATATATTTTTTTGGTAATTTTTTACATTCCCCCCGCCAACACACATTTATGTACATGGTCAGCCAGTCAAAGTGTCCCAGGGGTCCACCTACAGTGAGCTTCTGTCCGTCATTGAGGAGATGAGCCGTGAGATCCGGCCCACATATGCTGGGAGCAAGAGCGCTATGGAGAGGCTAAAGAGAGGTACAGCATGGCTGGCAACCACCTACCCGTTATGTCAATACAAGTAATGCATTGACTCTCATCTCAGCAGTAAGTGCTGCTCTATATACATCTGATTTCTATGATTTCTATAACTCCTCTGTTCTTTGCACCTCATGTCCCTTTGTTCAGGTATAATCCATGCCCGCGCACTGGTCAGGGAGTGTCTGGCAGAGACGGAGAGAAGTGCCCGCACATAGCCCTGTGGAAAGACCCCTTCATCCCTCCGTCTTTCCTCTTTAGAAGCCTATCCTCATAATGATCCCATCCTCTGTTTTTCAACCTCCCCTTCCCTACTTCATATCCACTTACCCTTTGCGCTTCTCTCATTCGCTTTTTATAGGCTGCATTATGTCCCTCTTGTCTCCACTGTTAGCCTCCATTCCATTGGCCCGCTTTTTTCCAAGATGACCTACAGCCTTTCTGTTACCTACGGGGTGTATTCAAAATGTACAAGGTTCAACAGGTTGTTAGAAGAGTTCTCAGCAGTTTTGCACCCGTTTCTAAACTAGACTGAGGGGAATTTGAACTTGTTTCTGAGCTGGGTTGTGGGTAAAAGATGTGTAGTCCTTGTTAAACAGATGGGAATGGTATTTTTCTTTTTTTCTTTTGTTTTGGTCTAATATTGACATTTAAAGAAAGTTGTCATTTTTATATTTAATGAATAAGATCAATGTACAAACTGAATCTTTCCTTAAGCTGCTATACTGAATACCACTCTGCAACCAAAGGTTTGGTTTAGCACCATATTTTCATCTGTGCAAAACTATGTGAGCATCTTGAATATACCCCAATGCCATTGACCCTTGCGTTGCTTTCATAGCATTTTGTCGCAGCAACACACGCTAGATGTTTTGATTGTCTCTCCACCCCGTGAACTCTGTACATTTCAAGTCAGTTTGTTAGTATGGCAATTTTGTAAACCAGATTTTTGCAGTTCGGTATGTATATCTTAATTAAATAACATGAAAAAGTTTTCGATGAGCGTTTTCATTCCTGCATGTTAATGTCTTGTGGAGTTAGTTACTACACTTTAATCAGAAACTAAAATGCACCTCACAATGACATTTGATGTGAGGATCTATTTTATGAATTGTGGAAAAGCAGATGCCCCAATGTTCTGAATTGTGTGTATGCATTTTTTTTGTATTTTCAATGTTTCAATTAAATGTTTCACTCATGAATTTTTCGAATAGTGGTCTGAGGGACCAGCGTGCTGAAGGGGCTCAGATGAGTTTCTACTGCACATTGAGACGACTAACAATATTCTTGTTAACAAAGCCTTCTTTGGCAAGGGGACACATGAAATTATATTTAAAGATGCAAGCTCCAATTCACTGATGGGCGGTATTACTTCAACTCTTTCATGTCTGCAGGTAGAGGAAATTCATGTGAAAATAATGCAAACCAAGGGATAAACACGTTTATTATCAGTTATACAGTCACAACCTCAATTACACCTCGCCTCATTAAACGGGGTGGTTTAATGGCCCACTGCTTCATATGAAGGGAATTGGTCTTTACAGTGAAGACAATTGAGGGAGGAGGGTTTTGCAGAGTAAAAGACAAAAACAAGTAATATGGTGATAATACGTAATGAAATAGCAAGGAATAATGTTTCTTAGGGCACATGGTATATATAAAACAAGACAGATACATAGGAGAAAGCAAAATAACACTAGTCCATGTGTGTCATGACAATGATTGTCAGTTTTCCAGCCCTACCTACCAGGAGAAAGGTCTGCTTATTCCACTGTTTCTGATATGTGACCAAGATGTAAAAGGGGATTTAGCTTTACATGGCAGAGGTGCACATGATTGTGCAATTTGTGTAAAAGAGATATTCCTGGAATGGAGGGGTGCATTACCTGCTCTGTTCCTTTGCAACCTTTGCCTCCAGTTTTACAGTGAACCTTTTATCCAACAGCATATTTTCCGAGTGCAAGAAAACAGAAAATACCAGCCTAAACTACTTTGTTTCTAATACTGTAGTAATTTGGCTGTTGCCATCCGGTTTGTAATATGACAATCTACAACAGCTGACAATTCTAACATCAAAATTCTCCTGTGAAAACTGTTGCTCAGTGTGACATACTGTAGGCTGCCAGCTTATACAAGTTATTTACTGTGGTCTATTAAGGTAATCAAAACTTCAGAGCTCCTTTATATTGAACACCACAATGCACTGATCTATTGATGCTGCTGGCCACTGTAGCCCTACAAGAACCTCCATACATTAGAGTTTTTTTTTTTTATTTCATAAAAACCTGAAATGGACAATGTCAGGAAGCCATGAACACATCACAGATAAGATTTTAGATTCAGAGGAAGGAAGATCAAAAGAATAAGGCAGGAATTTCCTCCCCATTCGGTTTGCAAATCACAGTGGAGTGTGGGTAAGGTGTGTATGACGTGACAGCGTGGGATAACAATGTGGCAGGGAAAGTGTATGGCTTTGGTACATGAATAAAACTAAAACATGTCAGCAGTGTCTACTGCTTCTCCTCCATCTAGGAATTCACAGTCACAAGCATCCTCTTGTTCCAAGCCCATGAGAGATTCAACCCTGTGAGGAGGAAGAGCAAAACCATTTTACAAATAAGATACTTCATCATGAGATCCTATCAAATAAGGTTCTCATAGGAAAACTATTTGGTGGCCGAAAATGGGATAGATTGAATTAGGTCAAGCTTATTACAAATTTTAAAAAACAAAGCAGACTAACTGTGGTGGCAGTGGCTGGTGGTGTGGTGTTGTTGAACAGGCCTTTGTAGCGACCTTTCTCCTCCTTGTCCTTGACCCGGATCCTCTCCTCCATGGCCCGCAGCTCCTTGGCCACAGAGGGCTCCAGTGTGGGGTCCAGCTCCACCACCTTGGTAAAGTCTGCTCGTGCCTCTGTCTCGTTCCACACCGCGGCGTGGGCCTTACCCCGCTTGTATAAGGCCTTCACATTGTCTGTGAGAAAGCAAAGGAAATATTTCAAATTTTCCAAACTGAACACACCAGGGTTTCCTGCAGCGCTTCATAGGCAAGGCGGGTTGCCTTAGCAAGAACTGTTGGCTGCCTTGGCTGAGAAATTCCTGCAAAGTCAATATTTCATTGTACTGATTAATTTCATTGGGACCAAATTGTCAACTGAGTTCCGGAGTAAATACAGTGGTTATCAGCGTTATCAGAAGTCTCGCTCAAGGAGAACTCTCGCTCTGAAATCTGAAAGATGAAGTGAGTTGTTGCATGAAGAGGTAAAACAAAGGTTTCTGCGGTGCAACATGAGCATATTTCCTTTCTCATGCACTGCTAAAACCAAGAGAAAGTGCAGAGATAGATCTGTCTGAGGTGTGACTACAAGGTTGCTAATAACAATACGGTGATCAGATTCAGGAGAGGATCCTGCATTCAACACAAAAATAACCATTGAAAAAGTAGACAGCTGGAAAGGAGACAGTGACCGTAATTAAATGGGAGAGCAATAATTTTTTAAATTTTTTTGTACAGCAAGAATAACAAAGCCTTACCATCATATTTGAAGAGTAAGGATGAGCAGTGTTCAATGACTTCGTAGTACTGGCCCTGGAGTAACTTGCATTGACAGTAATTGAGAATCAGGGGTGTGATCATATGGTCCAGCTTGATCCACGCCTCATCTCCAGGATGCTCCTGAAAGGAGGATAGGAAAGGCACAGAAAGGAGTTGGAGAGGCACTTGGATGCATTCTATGGGGAAATGTTAATACTAGAGAGGACAGGACCAAATGTATGATTGTCTATTTATCAACACAATGCCTGTGCAAGAAATTTGGTCTTTGATGTAGAAAAATGTATTTTCATATATCCATACTAACTGTTAGAGAAACAACATAGAGAAATTAACTGTCCCCTAACCTTCATCTGTAGATTTTTGAGGCAGGCAATGCCGTTGTAGTACTTGTCTGTGGCCTGCTTAATCTGGCCCTCTTTGAAGAGGGTGTTGCCGTCCTCGTGCATTTGAGGCACCAACTCAAGTTTCTCTTTGTCTGTCATAGCCCACACATCCAGCTGGAATGATCCAGGAGGCAGCACCTGAGAAGAGGTAGAGAGTTAAGATCAGCAGTAGCTGGAACTTTCACGGTACAAAAGTGATTAACTAAATAATTTAAGTTAATCTAAAGTCTCTCCCTTCACACTGACATTCAGCAGCTCGATTGTGAAGCTGAGAGGCTGTGGATGGGTCTGAAGATGGTCCAAGTCCTGGTGCCCCAGAGAGTGGTGGGAGTGGATCTGGGCGATGCCACAGCAGTGTCTCTGGCCCTCCAGGGGGTCCTTTCCTGCACTGATATTCCTCAGGGACTGGGACACCAGTGGGTACAGTGCTGTGTGCTGAGGTGAGGACAGAGAGAGAAGTCAGTATGAAAGAGGGCGAGAGAGAGTGTGCAGGGCTCGACAAGAGGTTGAATGCTCCCACAGAGAAGAATGAACTACCAAGCACGCGCGGGGACAGTTCAATTTGCTCGCACAGAGCCAAATGAATAGATGAGCTGAAATGCATATTCAAAATGATAGTAAAACACAGTGTTACACCTTCTTTTAATCAGAAAAGCCTGGCTGTAACCCATTATATGAAGAAATGTTATCATGCAACAGCTGGATCAACCATTTAGAACCATGTTGGAGCCCAATATTTTCCTTATACCACAAGAAATATGGGGTCACACTCAGTCAACAAGCCATAGCAGAGTTGCAGGCAGTATGTGGCCCTCTCCTGGATGAAGGGAATCATGGCATAATCCACTTTTTGCTGGTCATAAACTTCTTACACACACAACCAACATCCTCATACACATAACTGTTGTTTTTTTTAGAAAAAGTGACATGAGCAGTTCATTAAATTTGCATGGGCGTATTTGGAAATACAGAGCTCAAAAGTAGCTATTTTTCATTTTTGCAGCAGGGCCAGTGAAAACAAATCCTTACTGTTGAGCCCTGGCGTATGTGTGTAAATGAGTGATAGATCTATGCAAGTAGAGAAACAGTCAGCAACAAGAAAGGCCAAGACCACTACCCTATCAAACCCTGTTTGGTCAGTTCACTAACCTTGGTGCTGCAGGTAAACTCTGCAATCTCGCCTTCCCTCATGGTGATGACCACCCTCTCCCACACAGCCAGCTTGAACTTCTTGCCCAGGATAAGCTCCATAGGTTTGCTGTGGTCTCCCATCTTTCTAGAGTCATCCAGGACTGCGCCATCACACAGACTGGTACGGTAGTGGAAGACCACCTAGTAAGGAAGTACAAGAGAGAGGAGATGGAAACAGGCAGCTAAACAGACATATATATATATAGATAGTTATAATAACCACATTATATCTTTTAGGATTCAAAATCGCCACGATGGCATATGTACTAGAAACAAGGAAAGATGAATCGCTATGGCAAGCTTTGAGAACATGAGGTCGATCGTATTCTGCCCAATCGCAAACAGTAGAGAAAAGATTGACAGGACAGCCTAACCAATCATCACTCATAAACACACGCCATCCTGTCCCGCCTACTTCTCTTACCGTCAGACGAAAAAAGGGGAAAGAGTTAGCTTAATAAAGAACATAAACAGATAAAACATCACAACACCACAAAGGCAGCGAGGTCCCCTAGCTACTGAGCGATGTCTGTGTAAAAGCGCAATGCACAAACTGGCAGCAACAGTCTAACGTTAGCCAAGTTAACTGATGATAGCATTAACGTTAGCTACTTAGCCGTACTTCCAAGTCCAAGTCAAGAAATCGGACTCAACCCGTTCAACCGTTTCAATCCCGTTTTACCTTGGTTCCGTCGGGGAACGTTGATAGCTCTCCTCTACCGGGACTGATAAGTTTTTTTTGTATCCCCTCTTCGAGTAGCTCGCGTGCCAGTTCCTCCATCGTTGCCAGTCTCACTAACTGTACTGCGGTCAAGTGAGCAGCGTTTTAAATTTTCGCTTCTACCGGTGCAATTACGGTAAAGACGCAGCGTTGGCCCAACGACGGTGGGGCGACGCCGTCTAACCCTAACCGTCTAAATTAAAAAGTCTGACTCAAATTCATAGTTTATTATTGTACTTCATATAATAATAATGAATCGCAAAAGATGTGTCTGGATGAAAAATCTCTGAATTACATTTCTCGTTTTTGCCCTTTATATTTGCAATAATTAGTTGACAATTCCAATGGATTCCTGCTCAGAACATCTATTTCTATTACTCACATTAAATATGAAACAATTTTACTGTACCATTTTTTAAAATAAGTGTTTTTAACTGTTTGCTTTCTAATAATTAATATAAGATCTTTGAGCTTTGAGCTTTAAACAAAATATTTTCTTATTGCAGTTCCAAAAGTTTGCTTTCAACATAAGGTTGTACAACAAAGAAACAAAATTACGCCCATACAGTTCGGATGTCTTTTCGGACTGCCTCGGACTGGGACACCACCGTCCTCAAGCGGTGGCTGGAGACCGTTGCTCCAGCTCAAGGAATAGTGACATATCAGGTATTGAACACCTAAGTATTTACCTACCTTAAGTGATATTCCAACCTGAAGAGGACTAAAGTAGGCCAAAGCTGCATCTAATCTGCCATTAAAGAAGAAGAATATGTAAGTCAGTGAAGTCTGTGCACAACTACAACAAATTATTTTAGCCTCTTTAATTACTTTATTTGAATAGAATAGAAGCTGTAGAAGAGTTGGATCTACAGGATTGTGGATTGTGGGCTTGACGAAATAAAAGAAGACAAAACAGAATATTGTAGGTGTTGTAAATAAACCTAGCCTAGACAGTGGTCCTCTGGTGGACCACTGTCAATCACCCCACCCCAATCACCCCTAGCAAGCCTCACAAATGGATAAAACTGCTCATGGCTCTAAAAGTGCCAACGCTCCCACAACTTAGAGTGGATGTGCGCTAAAAGATAGTTGGAGACAAATAGACTGCTAAATTGTCAAGCTCAAAAAGAAAATTGTTATCAGCTCTCGTTAACGGTGCTAAAAGAAAAGGTGGTTCACACTGAACAGAATGCTGTGAAGGTGGAAGCACAGGTTTAGATTCTAGATGATGGAAGCAGAAGCTCTACAGACTCTGTAAATCAGATAATGGGGATGTGTGCCTGGAGGCACCGCAGGTCTGCCATGTAGTTATTCCAGAGGAATAGTCCTCTGACTGAATCAGTACATCGGCTGGGACCCAAGAAACAAGACCCGAACAAAACCTGAGGGATCATCATACAGTTCGTGCACAGAGATGCAGCTTGGCTTTAGCTTTAGTAGGATTCTTTATTATGTATTTTATTAGGATATTTAAGTTTATTCCCAGAGGTTATGAATGAGGATTTTACAATCAACGAGTTCCTGTAGTGTTCTTTAATTTATTTCCCTCTGTTCCATCAGCTTTTGTCAATCCACCTTTAAATGGGTCCTGTGCACAGTCTATAAAGAAATCCTCAGAAGTCAACTGGTAGATGACAGCACAAAATTCATTATTATTTTATATATTTTTAGCCATTAAAAACTTGACGATTCTGACAGCACAAAATTCATTATTATTTTATATATTTTTAGCCATTAAAAACTTGACGATTCTCCTCTATCAGTAATATTCCAGTCAAAGACAAAATAACTTATTTGGGTAAAACCTCCTTGCAAAGCAAAGCAAATAGCTGTCATGTTGACCCTATTTTGAAAATGAAATCAACTGACACAATTTAAAAGTAATATACAAAAAGTTTATTGTAATTTCACAGTCATTATTCACACATATAACAAACACAGGAAGAGCAAATCACTTTCTCTTCCACATACACACACAGACAGACACAGTGGGCTCGTGTAGTGGAAACATAATCAAGGCACTGAGTGGTTGAGTTAGTAGTGGTCATTATAATGACAGGAAAAAAATCTTGAAAAAACAACCATGTGACAATATGTTTTTTGTTGCATTGCAAGAGGAAAAAATACAATTCATGATAATGATGATAGCAAAAAGGAAATGTAGTCAAGATGTAGTGTAGCAGAAAGTCATTTTTCAAAATAAGGTAGGTAGAAGAACTTAAAGCCTCTTCTCCCGCGGACAGCACAGCAGATGTATATCACATGGTACACTGGAAATACAGGGAATGAGATTGTTACTGTGTCTACAGTGCAATGCATGCATTAAAGTGGTATAGCCCAAAGTTAAAAACATTCCAAGTTAGAGGGAAAATATCTAGGAACCAAATGTATTTACCTCCAGGAATGAAGAGAAGAAATCCAGGTACAAAGAAAATTGCACTTGAAACACCTATAGAGACAAGTCCAAGGTTCATCACTTACAACCCAAAGTGAGGACATAGACATCACTACTAAAGAATTTAGTGATTGCTTTTAAAGCATGGCTGCACTGCACTAGCAGAGCGAGGGTATCATTTCTGACCAGTCTAGCATGATGTTCCTTCACATCCCCCTTCTTACCTGCATCTGGGTTCAACTGGATGACAATACCTGTGAAAATAAGAGCTAAGGAAGAAAAAAACAATAACAAAAACAATAAAAATGCGCATCAAGATATTGAAATGAGAAGATAAAAGGACAACATGGTATATACCAAATGTTTCAAAAGCAGGTATTCAGTTTTTAAGAATGAAAAACAAAGATGTATAATTTTAATAATCTCTTAATTTTTAACTTATTTAGTCATTTTAACAAAACAACTCAACATTGAATTGATAATATTAAACATTTAAGCATTTATTAATACTACAAATTATACCAGAGACACTTTACACCAGTTCTTAGATCACTGCACCGGCTCCCAGTGTGCCAGAGAACTGATTTCAAAATCTCACTGCTGGTCTATAAAGCACAAACTGGCTTAGCTCCAAAGTACATCTCCAACATGCTTTTAGGATACGAGCCATCCAGACCTCTCAGGTCATCTGGGATTGGTCTGCTAGTCTGGCGATGCTGCTTTTAGGTACTACGCCCCACGCTGCTGGAATAACCCTGAGACGACCGGAGACATGCCCCAACACTCACCGCTTTTAAAAGTAGGCTCAAAACATTCTTGTTCTCTCTGATTTAACACTGAACCATCCCTATTCATTTATTGCTTTTAGCCTGGTGCCTTTATCCTGTTTAAATCTGGTACTTGCAAATGTCTTTTAACATGTTTTTTTTAATATATAGGCAAGTTGCTTTGCCTATATAGAAAATATATACCTACTTTTGAAACAGGCTGCATACAAACACTTTTTCCACTAACTCTCGTAAAAATAGATCTCAGGTATACAGAGAGGATCAGCATGGGGACAAAGTTCACTGTGTACAAAACTGGCACAAAACTGAGCAAACTAACCACACTAACTTAACATTGCATAACCATTTGAGGTAGGTATGTATAAATAAAACAATGGATGTTTACTGGGGTTTTATATGATATGCAGTTTTGTAATATGAAATTATTTGTGTTTTGTTTAAATTTTCTAGATTTTCGAGATCATCTACATTACAAGCAACCAATAAGGTTGTGCAAGGTTGTGGCCTGACATTTTACTGAAAATAATCATGTAAGAGAGACCAAGGAAGATACATGAGAAAAGGAGAGAGACAGAATATATTTGTTTTCTTTAAGATAAGAGCATATTAGCGCATAGTTTTATGATTGGATATATTGTACAATAAATAAGAACAACTCAATACAGCAAAACCTCTTGGCCTCTTTTTAGGACTTACCAAGTCCAGTGATGAGGAGAAGGAATGAAGCTAGTACGACTCTCCTATTCTTCTTGACCAGAGGATGAGACATCCACCTGAGCAACAGATTAAGATTTAATTAGCTATGTTTGTTTTGTTTTGTGTGTGTGTGTGCGCCCATGTGTGAGTTTTCTAACATTACCCGCAGCAGTGTGCAGACAGATGGGTGACAGAACTCAGGGTGCTGAAGGACCATTGTGAGCTGCAGTAAGACAGAGTCGCAGGATCACTGTGGGAAAATCAGGTGCAGAATTACTCATCCTCCTCTGATAAAACCCATCAACACCCATCCCAGGGTGTCTGCAGGTTTCATCAACTTAAGACTTTAAGACCCGTTTAATGAAATATATCAGCAATTTCACATTAGAAAATCATGAAGAATGTGAAAATGAAAACTGTAGACCTATCAGAATACGGTCTGCACGACTAGACTAACCTCTCAACAGAAGAACAGCACACAAAAAGACCTCTAAAACTGAATTGAAGTCTGAAAGCTATATTTAACTGTATTCAGGGCCATTTAAGGCTTTTTCAGGACTCTGCATTCATTCATAAAACATGCATTCAAAAGAGAAGAAGAAAAATCACAGAGACTAAATGCCACACCTGATTTTGAAGAAGTTATTGAAAGAGGAATTGCCACTGCTACCTAAGACGTCTTCATTTTCCAGATTCTGAAAAAAGTACCAAAGTAGCAGATTAGATAGATTGAGTTGTAGTACTAAATAACTGAAATGCTGGCATGTGTGCATTGGTGTGTTGGTAGGATTTACCTGATACTTCAGGTTGCTGTGGTCGGGGGAGCCAGCTGCAGCAGGCGAGGGATGACTCTGAGGTTTAGTGAAGGATAGAGTACCAAATGTCATCTCTCCCGCTTCTCTGTCTTTCTCCCTGCCCTTCCATCCCTCTGGCTCTCCGTCAGACACAGGTCCTTCCTCCTCTCCCTCCAGCACAAAGGCATCATCGATATTAAACTGCGTTGCCATGGTGCCCGCCTCTTACACCCTTCGGTTCTGTGGGTTCATGCACACTGTAGGTTGAGAGTTAAATGTCACTCAAAGAGCAGCTATAAAAAGATAATACCATTCGTGTATCATTCATTGTCTGCATTACTCATCTCCCTCCCTCTCTCACTCACTCACTCTCTCTCACACACACACACACACACACACACACACACAAAAGACTTCGGCAGGGAGCTCCGTATCCCCACCTTATAAAACTAGCAACATTGCGAGAAACCAAAACCTGTAGTGTATTTGGTAAATCGGCTAGTTTCACATGTGAGCGGAGCAGCGTTAGCTCAGCGGTGCAAACCAAAGCTAACTAAACCAACCAACTACACTAGCCAGCGGAACTGTTGTAGCTCTGAGCTATTGTTTGAACTATTCCCCCCTCCGTGATCAGATGATCAGGCGTAAACTTACTGCCTTTGAAAATCTTTTTTCAGGCAAGCTGACCTCGACTCCGCGTTCATATGCGACCGTTCACATATCGTTATGATCTATGTCAGGTTTATATAAATCCTTCCCTATAAATCCCCCTTTGTTTACTAATGCAAGGGAAAAAACTTTTCCAAAACTTTCTTCCTTTCTTTACATCCGGCGCTCGATTGCACATGACTGATGTACGCCCAATACACTGCACGAGTCCCGTTTAATCGAGCGTCGCGAAGTCGATTGACCTACATAACGGACTAGAATCACCGATGACTAGGTTTGAGGGTCTATCTATACACAGGCATGCAGTGGGAATTAAAACTATAACCGCCAGTTGGTGATCACCACAAGGCAAACAACCACCAATATAAATAAAATGACTTATACATTTCGAAAACCATTACATCAATATTTATTTTTACAGCTGTCCATCACAAAGCATGTCCCACATTACTTAGCAGAGAACGGGCCTCCCTAGATTGAACTACTCGACAAGCAATCACAGAACAGAATGATGCAATATATTAAACAAACTAAATAAAACACAAGGACAACCCTAGCCCTAACAACATGTTTTTGATTGATGACGTTTTCCCTTCATATAACCTACATCACTTTGATACTATTTACTGTGATATAGGAATATGAATGATGTCAAAAAGGAAGTTAAATTATATTGTGCAAATAAAAAGGTGGGAAACCTTTCATTTAATCATTTTTGAAAGCATCTTTGTTTTATGGATTTGTTTTACATGTGCCTTTTTTGCACAGTACTGTGCATATATATTACCTCCAGACAATTATACAAAACTCTTTTTAAAACATGTCATTATTAAAGATGCTGATTGAAAAATAAATAAGTAAATAAGTTAACCAGCTCATTTGTCCCCATTTATTTTTAATCATACTTCATACGTTGGGATTGATCAGGTGGACTAAAATACTGGTAGAAATAAAATAAAAAGAAAGGAGAATCACAAGCTGTTGCCAATATGTGAAACCATGTGATTTCCAGAAAGTCAGAAGACCTGCATAGTGCAAACAAACATCTCTAAACCAACAATCATAGATTAGTCATTATTGGTGGCAGACATTCAGAGGTGGGTAGATGGAGTGAACAGTGTCGGGACGTGGCAGACACATACTGGGAGAACTGGTGCCATCACTGAATTTGGATGCTGTTGGAAATTCTGGCAGTGTGAGTTTTTTTAAATGCTTTTCTGACTGTGGTGTAATCAATGAACTGAAGCATTGTTATCTACAATATATACTATTAATTATATACGACATTACATAATATTACCTTATTTTTCAATACTTCAATATTATTTAGCCCTATCAATGGTTGGAGGTTTTCTGGGTTTGATCTCTGAGAATGTCTTATTATTTAGAAATGAATACTGCAGCTGGATGATTCAGAGCTCAGATTTTGAGAGAGGTCATGTTGACATGTTGTGCCATATATTGATGTTTTCTTTCCAGCTTGTGCCATATTGATCATTACTTGCGAAACAACCTGCAACTTGCAAGTAAAATTTTTCTCTCTGTTTCTTGCTCTGTTTCAGATGAGACATCTGGTTAGATTTTGCCTCTTGGTTCCGCTCATTTTTGAGGTAAACACATCTGTCTGAAACACAGCATCTTCTCTAGGCAATTAAAGTGTAACTGAAGTCCTTGTTCGAAAGTTTGATTGAATATAATGACTAGCCACACGTATCAAGCATCAGTCTTTGTTCATTGGGAGGACCAGCTGTATCAAACTCATTTCAGATGTTTGACAGTTTATCTTTCTGTTCAGCTTTCTTCATCCTTAAAGCTCCTGGTTGTACCTGGTTCCACTCTGACCCTCCCCTGCCTTTCACACATAAGAGACTTTACTGGAGCGGTCATCACCTGGAAATACGATGGTCTTGTATTTCAATATCTACCACACCTACCTAGCATTACTTTTCATTAGAATCAACATTACAGCAATTTAATTTCAAAGTAGTGGAAAATATACCTGGTTCTCAAAGCTACTTTCCACTCCATTGCAGAAATGCATGATAATATACATTTTGAGTTGGAAATGACTTTTTTCTTATAACAGGTAAAAACATAAGTTCCCAGCTTCCTGCTGAGTCCCCTGGCTCTGTAACAGTCATTCAGGATGGCTCCTTCTTATCTATATCCCGTGTAATTGCTGCCAACGAGGGAAAGTACACATGCACGATAAAGCAGCACAATGCTGAGTGGAGCAATACATACACCGTCAAAGTTCATGGTGAGGGATACGCACCTCTCTTTATCAAACCTACCTAAGTAGCACATTTTGCCTCCACATTTGATAACATTGTTGAGCATTTTGTATTTGGGCAGATTTGAAATGAATATTAAATATCCAGTATAACAGCTCAAAAGCTTCAATCAAAAAAAAAAGAGTTTGAAAAATCTGCTTGCAAAATTGGAATAGCCCAGTTTGTATTGGCAGCTCAGACAATGAGGTTTATTTGTGTCTTTTTCTCAAGCACCAAGGGACTTGACCATTAAGGTATATACAGGCTCTTCCGTTGACCTACCCTGCCATCGCCCACCTTCCAGCAATGCCGAGGTCTACGCACGTTGGTTCAAAGAAACAGATGGAGGTGAAAGGACTGAACTGACTCCTGTAGAGGTGTTAACACCTGGTGAAAGAGTAGAATGGATGTTAGCAGATGTATATAACAGTGATCAGACCATCACTCTCAAAGACCTTGTCATGGAGGATGCTGGAATTTACCATTGTGAATCTGACACGGGGGACCAGTTCATCACTATCCACCTTTTTGTGGACGGTATGTTGTGCAACCTTTTCTGAAATACTGCTCCATTACTGCGTGGTCAAACACTGCATGTTGGAAACATCAATTCTTGCATGCCAAACCCACAAGCTCCAAATGAGTATTCATGCAACAAGTATACTAAACACAAAAGGGATGTATTTCAAGAGGAATGTTGCAGATCAAAGTCATTGTAAATTGGATATAACTTTCATTACCCATGTTGGGCTTCTCGGTATGATAGATGGCACATTGTTTATCATCCGTTTAACTTTCTTTCAGTTGCTCCTACCCCTCTTCCTCACACATGCAGTGGATTCACCACACCATGGGAGCCCTGCCAGGATGAGACCAGCCGCTCATGGGCACCCATGTTGGAGGAATCCATGGTAGAGTTTTCCATGAAGGTGTATTCCCACTTGAGTCAACTACAGCCTACAAAGAACTTGCTCTTCTCTCCAATCAGCATCAGCGGGGTGCTCTCCCATCTGTTGCTAGGTAAGAAAAGGGAAGCAAGTTCCTTGTTAGCCTTCATCTGTAAATTAGTTTGATGATGAGCTGGAGAATTAGCAGACCAGCAAGAGGCAAGCTGGTCCCAGATCAGAAGAGCTATTCTTCAGATTCCTTAGGCTAACAAGCCATGATCTCTAAATGAGGTAAATATTATCCCCAGTTGCCTCTGTACATCTAGACAAGAAAACACTTCCTCTATAGAATAACAATACTTATATAACTTGAAGAAAAAAATGACCTCACTTTGAAATGTAACAGGGATTTTGTTCTACCAATAATACGAGTCTGACATACCGTGCTGCTTTTCTATATCATTGTGACATTTCTTTTCTCTATCCTGTCTTCTCCAGGTGCGCGGGGTGACACCCGTAGAGCCCTCGAGGTGGCTCTCTGCATGCCTCATGACTTCCACTGTGTTCACTTCCAGATGAAGACGCTGAAAGAGAAGTTGGCCAGCTCGCTGCAGATAGCATCTCAGATCTACTATAACCCATGTATTACTATCGCTGCGTGAAGCGCACATAATGACTGCTCTATAAGGGCATAGATTCTGAGTGCATGCAAATCGCAGTCTAGCCAGGACACCGTATACCTGCTCTGTGTCTTTTGCCATCACAAAGCTCAGTATGTTTTCTCTGTTCTCTTCCTCAGATATCAATGTGAGTGAGTCCTTTATCAACCAGTCAGTACAATTCTATGAATCTGAGCCGGTCAGGCTGCTGCAGGCTAGCAACGAGGCAAATAAAAACATGATCAACAACTGGGTGGCAAATAAGACCAACAACAAAATCACACATCTGGTTGACTCTGTACCTGCTGATACCCAGCTGATCCTGCTCAACGCCGTCTCCTTCAGTGGTCAGTAGTGTGTGTATGCATGTGTGTATGTGCATGTGGAGTTTTGGGGATCTAAATACACTGTGGCTTTATGTGTGTGTGTATGTTCCAGGTCAGTGGAAGATCAAGTTTGAAGGGAAAGCCACCAAAGCGCCTTTCACAAAACTGAATGGTGACCTAGTGAAGGTGCCTGTGCTCTACAGCTATCAATACTTGCTGCCAATGGAGTATATCCCTGAATTGAAGGCACAGGTATCATAAACACACACACACACACACACACACACACACACACACACACACACACACACACACACACACACAAACTCTACAGACAAACACCAACATTTTCTTCTTGCCAACAGGTGGTCAAGTTCTCTCTCACAGGTGGAAGCAGTCTTTACATCCTGCTGCCTCGCACCCACAAACAATTGGACCTGCAGCTGGTAGAGGAGAAGATGACGGACACAGTAGTGCGTCTAATGACAGAACGCATGAATGTGGCATCTCCCCAGCATATTGAGGTCACCATACCCAAAATCAACCTGGATATCCAGGCAGATATGAACACACTTCTCAGGAAATTAGGTTTGTTCATCTTTCCGCCTTCATTTCTGTCTGTCTAATTCTTCAAATTCTTCCACCTATGGAATATCACCGGTGTTGTCAGCCTGTATGTTATTCTACCAGCCAGGATATAAGCATCACCCCTCCTTCTTCAAATTAGTCTCAGCTATGAAATATGTCTACCCATCTGTTTTTCATCAGTTCTTTTCTCTCATTCATCTCGCTGCTGCTCATCCACTTGCTTTGTTTTCCTCTTTGTTTTCTCTTGCACTCTCTCTCTCTCTCTCTCGTTATAATCCTCCCTCCCCCTTTTTCTCCCTTGACCTCATCCCCTCTCCCCAACCAGACTTGTCATCGCTCTTCAGCGGTGCCAACCTGTGTGGTCTCTACACTGAAGAGAAGGTGGCTCTGAGCGACGCCCGACACAGAGCCTTCCTTACACTGAACGAAGAAGGGGTGGAAGCCGGTGCGGCCACCTCCCTCTCCTTCTCTCGCTCTTTCCCGTCCTTCTCTGCCCTGCGGCCTTTCGTCCTGCTACTCTGGAGTGACCAGGCCAATGTGCCGCTCTTCATGGGCAGAGTGACTGACCCGTGAGACAGAGAGTGGGAGAGAGGAAGAAAGAAAGATGAATATAAATCCTCAAAATCAGTACACAGCAGCTTCAAGTAGTTAAAAGAGAGAGCAATGAGCCATTCCTGTTTTCATGGAGGGTGAAAAAGTAGATACATTCAGGAATATTTGACAGGATATGGCTTTTTTTCAAAGATGAAAATTAATAAATGAATATTTCCACAATGGCTGTGTTGCCTGCATTATATTTTGAAGAAATAGTCACAATGTGGATTAAATGTCACGCAAAAGAAGACAGAAGACCACCGAATCAACTTTAATTTATTTTGTGAAGTAGTTACACAAACTCACCACATGATGGCAGCCATACTGCATGATTGACACTGACGGTGAATACAGTGGTGAATTTTCTAGCTCATTCACCCCTGCCTTCCTCATCCCCACTGATATCAATGAAAGGAAGACAATGTCAATATCTGTGACAGTAAAGGTTTTTAAAGCAATAGCTCACTTGGTAAAGCACAGGAACTGAGCAGAAATACCCTGAATTATCATATTCACAAACAAACAAATACGTAGCGATGGTGAGAGACCGAATGGACGACAAACTGTAAACACATCAGCATTCAAAATGATCAGCTACGGTCTGCACTCTATTCTGCACATATTGATGGGAATTGCTAAACATGCAGCTCTATTGTAGATAAAATGATTACATGAGCAAAGCAAGTTCAATAGACAAGTATCAGAAAATCCAGTGAATGTAAACAAAACCAACAAATCCACCGTAGGTCTCCAAAAGCAAAACATCCTTCCATAAATGTGAACTCCATTTGATCACTGTCCGATCTATCCACGCGCCTTTACAGAGTAGGCCCAGACCAGAAAGTACTCCCAGAAATACATCTTTGACGCATGGATCACATGATGATGTTTGGTTTGATTATCTCACTGCTGATGTGTCAGGGGTTTTGATGTGCATAGAGAAAGTACAGAACAACCCCCCCATCCTTGCCCAGCCCTCTTGTTAAAGTCATTCAAGGTCTAATTGAAAAATGTTTCAAGCCCAGTGTTATAACACGTAGTTTTGATAATTACAAAGTCCTTTTTTTCTACACCTAAATCACCACTGAAATATCTGGCTTTTGCAGTCAACGATGTAACATTTACACGGTTGTCAAATAACAGCGAGAATGTGAACAGGCAGATCAATTCAATTAGAAAGCAAGAAAACTCCTTGAGGCCACTGAACGACCAAGGGTGTGCTTTTGTGTGGGGGCCAGAGCTATAGTGATCGATGAACTGTGGGAGTGCCGCTGATCACCCTGGTAAGAGCATAAAGACAATTCAGCAACAGTGTACCCCAAATACATCATATACATGTAGAAATGTGCATACACACAGACACGTGTGGCTAACTATGGAGTGTGTGGGTGCACACACACACACACACCATCACATTCTATTGTATGTATATCAATATCCTTTGATCGTTGTCTGTAATTGTCCATTGTCCACTGCTCCAAATGGGTTTCTGTGCAGGGTACAACTCCTTTTTTACCTCTGGGGGCTCCATCAAATTATAGGGGTCTGCATTGTCTGTCTCCACATGTCTGCTAATCCAGAGAACTATTTATCTCTGTAGGCAAGCCTGCTCCTCACAGGGACAGATACAGTAGTCCTAGTAGTCTATTGTCCAGCGTCTCAAATGCCTTCCTCCAGAGCTGATATTTAGGTCGGAAACAACAGGATGATTGGAACCAATGGGGGCAATGACTCCTTCTGATGGTTTTTATATATTCCAGGCAAAATTTATTTTACATTGTCCATTTCTTCTGCAGAGAGAATGCCTGAGGTTGTGGGACGGTGGATTTGGGGAACTTTTCAGGCAGCCCTATTCTAATAGATAATAAGACCAATCAAATACCTAGGTTTGCAAGTTACTGTATTACTGGCGTGCCATTGCCCTGCAGGAACAACATGTTGTGTCATCTGTGATTGTGTAGAATTGGAGTCACTGAGGTATAGTTGTTTTGATACTGTTTTGAACCTGGTTCATACTGCTGCAGTGGGATGACGGGTCCAAATGATACCTCCAAAAGCAACATCCTTTCAGCCTCAGCCTTCCATCAGGGAGAAGTCAAAAGGTCCAGGAGCAGAGGTCAGAGGTCAGAGGTCACGGACTACTCCAAACTAAAAGGTGCTCTATGACTGTCTGACAATGGGAGAGCGACGGCCATGGTTTTGCACACATGACTGACAGCTTGTCAGTGTCCTCCACCCAGGAACACTCACAACCACCGTGTTTGTGGTGGACAATTTCTCTTTCTTTCTTGTCCTTTCTTATTTTGTCTTCACAGCTCTGTGCTTCTGATTTGGAGGTTGGATGGAGACGTATCAAATGGGGCATGACGTGAATAACAGATAGACACACTGCAAAGACAGAAAATGTAGGCACTCATATTCACATAGCCTCATGCATGTGCACCCACACGCACACACAGAAACACACACGCGCGCACTCACACGCACGCACGCACACACACACACACACACACACACACACACACACACACACACACAATTGCTGATATGAGGGTGTATGGACAGACACTTTCACTGACAGACATTAGAACAAGTACACTGAGACAGTAAAGGTACAAATCCACCAAATGGATCATTTTGTGCTTTAAAGTATGGTGTGTTGTTTTGCATCAGATCAACAACCACTAGAATAAAGACTCCTCAGAAAAGAGAGAACAGAATCACCCCTTCATAATATCCTGGAACCGGTAACAACAGTATAATACCACCTCATGAGTCACTAGGGAGCACATACTGTTGACCCCTTTCAGTGAATTAAGTTTAAAGTACAGGAAAGAATTCTATACTTTTTTAGGTGCAAATTGGAATGACAAAATGTGAGTGACGTCCACAATACAAGGGCTAAAGCACAATTTTGTGAGTATTGTTTTTTTACGGTCAACACTTTAATGAGGACACTTTCACAATTTGGTTCACCTTGAAAAAAATGTATTCAGATTACACCTTATTACCATTATTAATCACTATTATTAGTATGAGTATCATTACGATAATCCTTGTTGCTGTAATTATTGGCATTATATAACAGATTTCATTTTCAACATCATTATTATTGCATGTTTTATCCTTATTACTTACTTGGTCATCTTTGTTATCAACCATCTTTCAGTAATAAAGTGTGTGTGTGTGTGTGTGTGTGTGTGTGTGTGTGTGTGCATGTATGCGCATGTGTCTCGGTGCACATCTCTATGTGCAATCTAGTCCGGTTTGTCACCACTCGGGGCTCCTTGTTGCGTGAGTGTATGCCAGTACTCGATTTTCTTCCCTTTGTTTTTGAGACAATCAAACCAGTGTCTGAGTTTTTGTCCGCTTGCATTTATACCCAGTTCCACTCCACCTGAAACAGCAAAAAGAAAGAGAGTAGAGAGATAGTGGGAGAGAGAAAAAGAGGCAGTCAGGAGGTGACAGGAGTTTGTTGGTGGATGAGAGACGCTGAGAGGAGGGCAATGACAGGAGACAGAAATAGAGAGCATGCGGGAAAGGGAAAGAAAAGAAGATGTGACAGAATAATTTAACCTTTATGTTCTACCAACTCATAATACGGCACTGCTCGACAGACAGCAAGCAGCATGGCATCAGACAAACAAACAAAGAAATAGCAGGGCAGACAGACAGGCAGACAGACAGATACATTGCGTGAACCCTTTTGAATTACCTGCATTCCTGCATAAATGGGTCCTAGAATATAGTCTGATCTTCATCTAAGTCCCAAACAATAGATAAATGTTTTGTGTTTATCTATTAAATGTTTTTATTGAGTATATTGTTCAAACATTACCAGCTGCAAAAAGTATGTGAACCTCTAGGATAACTCTGAAGGTGATCCAATCAATGGGCCTCATTCATGAAACGTGCGTAAGATCAGATTTGATCGTAAAGCGTTCGTACAAACGTTTCTACAAACACAGTCTTAATCTCTTTCATCATGTTGTTCATATCTGAATTGGTTCGTTGGTACAATCAAAACCTACGCGTGTACTTCTGGTTATTCTTCTTTTTGCAATCTAGTTTCATGTCAATGTCAATTCTTTTTTTACCTCAGCAACGGTGTGCTTTCTGCTGAAACAGCATTGACAGCGTTAATAATTTCTTGCCATGCTTTACTTTTATCAGCTCTTGTGACTCTGCTGCTGATGCTTCTGAAAACGCTGTTGTTTTTTACTGATGCACGCATGAGTTCAATTTCGAACAGAAACAGATCTGTTGAAGTGGAATATGTCACGGTCAAAAGCAATTTCAGAGGATCTCCAGAGAAGAGTTGTTGAGACTCATGGAAAAGGCTACAAAAGCATTTAATAATAATAATAATAATAATAATAATACATTTCCAAAGACCTCCATCATCTACAGACAGATTGTATACAATTGGAGAAAATTCAGTGCTATTTCTACTCTCCCTAGGAGTGGGTGTCCAGCAAAGATCATAGCAAGAGCACACTGCTTAATGGTCAAGGATGTGACAAAGGAGGATACCTTCACCCCATTGAAATGTTGTGGTAAGACCTGAAGCAAGCCGTTCATGCAGGACATCCCAAAAACATCAATGAACTGAAACAGTTCTGTAAGGAGGAATGGTCCAAAATATCTCCTGTGTCTCTGATCAGCAACAAGAAAAGGTTTGGTTCAGGTTATTGCTGCTAAAGGAGGTTCCACTGGTCAGGTTTTCCAATCCAGGCTGTTAACGCTTGAACAATAATGTTCAATAAAGACATGTAAAGTAAAAAATGTGCAAAAGTTGTGTTATTTGTTAAATCACATTGTCTATTTTTATGACTTAGATGAAGATCGGACCATAATTTAGGAGCCATTCAGTGCAGGTAACTCAAAAGGCTTCACAGAGCGTTTCTCACAACTGTAGATAGACAGTCAGGGAAGCAGGCAGACAAGCAAGCAAACATTGTAGACAGTTACCTGCAGACAGAGCCACAGACAGATAGACAGGAGGTAGGGAGGTGGTGGTGGTGGTGGTGGTGGTGGGGGGGGCAAAGAAGTAATGAATGACTCAGGTGAAGGTGAGGGGAGGTGATGTGTAGGCAGAGAGAGAGACCAAGACAGAGAGAGCGAGAGAGGCGAGCAGTTGTCACGCCAGGGTTATTACAGAGCCATTCCCCTGGCTATGATTGCACAGCTGATGGAGCGTGAAGTTTTAAACACAGTATTTTAGCAATGCAGCCTTCACACAGTTCTTCAGAAAGCAAGAGCCGCGGGGAAACGAGGCTCTGCATCTGATCTGCGACTCATCTGAGCTCTACATTAACCATCGCCTGAGATACTGCTGCTGGGAGGAGTGGGCCGGGTTTAAAGTGCTTTGCCATGTAATTCTCTCTCTCTCTCCTCTCTCTCTCTCTCTCCCTCTCAGACCAAACCTGTTGACAGAGTTTGGATAGGCGAATCACGTACACCCAACACCCAATGGCTTCTCCCCTCTGTCGCCCTCACTCTCCTCCTCCCCCCTAACTCCCTCCACCTCCAAATTGAGATCGATACAGTGTTCCCCGAGTCGGTGGGGATTACTAGAGACATGGTCAGCGGTCGTGACATGCAGGGGAGGGATGAGCGATGAGGAGCTGCTGCCGGGTCGGATGATACAGGTGAGGGAGAGGGTGAGGGAGAGGGTGAGGGAGAGGGTGAGGGAAAGGGTGAGGGAGAGGATGAGGGAGAGGCTGACACACATGGCACACACGAGCACGGCAGCCTGCTCTTCATATCAAGAGAACACGTGAACAGGAAGCTTTTTCTTTTGTTACCCCTTGACCAAAACCTTACCTTAACCTTTTAAATCAATGGGCCTCATTCACAAAACGTGCGTGGGATCAGATTTGATCGTAAAGCGAACACAGTCTCATTCATCATTTGTTTGGATTCGTTCGTTGGTACAATCAAAACCTACGAGTGTTTGGAAACATGCAGGAAGCCTCTTAGAACGGCTTATTCTTCATGAAAAATCAATCTGATCCATGTCAGATAGCGGCTCAGTGCCTTCCTCCTGTGGCTGATAATACGCATCTACTTCTCCTCATTCTTTTTTTTCAATCTAGTTTCATGTCAAACTGTTTCTTTTTTTTTTTACCTCAGCAACGGTGTGTGTTTCTGCTGAAACCGCATTGACAGCATTAATCATTTTTTGCCATGCTTTACTTTTATCAGTTCTCGTGACTCTGCTGCTCTGACTCTACTTGCACACGACCCTTCAGTCTGCAGCCTTTCCCTGTGCAAGTCGGCTTGAACAGGCACACGTATTTATGAAGGATTGGCATTCATCATGTGATTCATCATGACTCCCATGTTGGTATTTTCTTATGCACATAAATACGAAAAATGTACGAAGAATTTAAGAAACGTTTTGTGAATGAGGCCCATTGCTTGTCTTCTTGTTTAGTTTCCCCCTCCTTTATTCTCTCCTTCCCTTGCTTTCTTTCTCTATCTCCCTTTCTCCTTTTCTCTTAATACTAGAGCAGCAAGATCCTTTTCACACAGACTCATTTTTTTTTTTAATCTAATCTTTCTCTCCATGTTATTTAACTCCCAGCTCCAATTATGATACCTGGGCAGCCTGCTGTACACACCCGGTAATGATAATGGTCATGGGAATGGGTGTTAACTGCTTCAACGTAAGAATGATGGCCTTTTATCCCAGCAAGGCTAATAACTCACCTGCTCCACACACACACACACACACACACACACACAAAGCCCTCATGGCAGCTCTAGACGTAGTAAAACACTTTGATCTCAAGGCCTTTCAAGCTCCGGGGCGGTAATCCACGCTCCCTGTGCATCCCCACCAGCTCCTCGCGCTCCCCTGCGCTCCACTGCTGTGATATGCCTCGCTGCATCCTCTCCCTCTAACCCTCTCCCTCGCTCACTTAATCGCTGTCCTCAAGCCTCATAATTTCCCCCCTCATCGCTCTTCATTTTTTCACTCTGCCTCCTTTTTTTTTTTTTTTTAATGTTATCTGCTTTCGCCGCTTTCATTCCAACACTCGAGTTCAATCATCCACTTTCCCTGCACCTTTCCTTTTTCTCTCCGCTGTGCCCTCGACTTTTTTTTTTTTTTACCTCGGTGTCTCAACCTACCTATGAAGTCGTTGCTCATTCCCAAGTCGTAGTCCCACACGGAGATCTCCAGGGTTTTCTTTGCCAGCTGGTCCAGGGTTACTTCATATGCAAACTCCTGCGCAGGTGGTGCACACAGAGAAGTATTCACGTCAGTGCTCGCCGAACACGAGAGTTGAAAGAGACTGAAATCCTTATTCAGGGCATTTACTTTAGAAACATTCAGATGGATGCTGTCCTCACGACAGGCTTGAGAACAGCTACGAGATGTGAATTTGTTTTAAAGGTTTAGTATGGTGGGGAAAATAAATTGCTATGCTCATCCTATAGTTCGATATCACCCAGAACATCGGGTAGAGTAATCAAACACGTTGCCAGGTTGTTTTTTGTCAGGAGAGTGTATACTGTGGTTATTTGTTAGAGCAGGAGGTCAGTTGTACCTCATTGAACTCAGGGTTGAGAGTCTTTTTCTTGACTGAGGTCTTGTACTTGGACTTTTTCCCCATATCAGGCTGCAGCACACTGGGAAACAAGGAGAGAGAGAGAGAGAGAGAAAGAGAGAGAGAGGAGAAATCAGTACAACACTCTTCAGGCCATAACCATACACAGCATAATGCATAGTGTAGAATTGATGTACTCTGGCTGTTGCCCACATACTTCCATACAGAAGTGGAACATATATTGAGTAGGAGAAAAAAACGCCACAGTAATTATACAGTTTATACAATGCAAATGTAATTTGCAATTTCAAATACGGCCAAAACTTTCATTATTTCTGAGGAGATCAAAGTGACTCATCCATAACTTTGTCTTTCACCCTGCCGTGACACGAAAGCTTGCCAGAGTGAGTGAACGGCGGGAACAAAGAGAGGCGGGAAAGTTTGCAAATTTCTTGAGATAATGGTGAGTCAAAAATCTTTTGTACAAAGTATGGGGTAAGTGAGAGAGAGAGAGAGAGTGAGCGAGAGACAGTAAACCGATGCCAGATCATAATCATGCCGATGCGAGAGCAGCATACGCTCTAGCAAAGAGGCAACAGAAGGATTCCCAGAGGGCAATGGGAGTCATCATCAGCATAAATTCCGAGTCAAGATGTTCAGGCGGTGAGATATCTCACTCCCCCAGCTTCACCCCGGCAGTGACGAATGCTAGCCTGACAGCTGATGCATGAGATGGGCTTGGGACTGTCACACCAGAGAGGGATGAGAGCAAGTAAGGGATGGGGGGATGGAGGTGACAAAGGGATGAGAGGAGGGATTGAAAGTGGGATAAATCAAGGGGGGGGAAAACAGGATTGAGCCACTGTCCCTTTACCCTCACTGAAACTGACCCTTTTCCAATATATAAAATTAATATTAGTGCACTGTTATAGTTATTACAGACAATTACTATCAACTTAGCCATCCTATACTTAAAAATGTGAAAACTAGATGTAAGTCATGATAGTGATGATCATGATAATCATTTCCTCACTCAGCAGCTGATCTGGTGTTGTAATACACACCATGCTGTGATGAAGCTGTCACTGTAAAGTCACTGTACCCACAAACGATCTGTCTCCTTGTTATGTGTTGGTTCATTTCATCTGTTACTTGTTTCCAACCACAGGATTGTTTAGATGTTCGCTGGATTGAAAATGTCATCATTGCCGTAAGTTACTCATCAACGTTACCTGGTGCCCATACAGTAGTTTTCAAATTGCAAAATGCTTTCAAAAGAAAATAAGAGAAAAAGAGAAGTGATTAAGTGCCTCCTTATCCAGCTGCAGGTGAGAGGGTGAAAGCATCGTAGTCAGGGCAGGGAAATCTAATTTCCATTAGGGCTCAGAGTCGGCTTAGATGGGGATTCCAATTTTCAGAATTAAAGAAAATCTATTGACAGCAATAATAATAATGATAATAGAAATATAAATATTCAATACAGCAGCAACAAAACAATGCTTTAATTACCATAGAAAATTCAATATAAGGAATAATTCATAGAATGAAAGCCTGGTCCATAGAGATAAGGAGGATTATCCTCCTCACTTTTGCTTTTTGTTTGTTTTTTCAAACTTTTTCCTTAAAAAGTATGTTGTTTAGTCTTGACTACAGTAGACTTACTAACCATATCCAGCCATATCCTTTCACCATTTCACCGAGCCCTGACCTCTTCAAAGGTTTGAGTCACCAGCCTCCACTGATTGGTAAGGATTATAGGATTTCACAGCTTGAACGTTAATCTCTAAAGAGGTGCTTGAATGGAGAGGTGGGGTGGAGTGGGGGGGGGGGTGGGGGGTGTGTATGATGTGAGTGAAAACTCAGCCTGTTAACACCATAGTGCTGTGGTAGTATTGTTGTAACTAAGAGAATCATTGAACAAGTTGACTAATAGCCACGACAGTTAGAAAATCACCAAGCTGCTTCCTGGCATGTGAACCCACCGTGCACCAGCCTAGAGCTGCTCATGCTTGAGTGACTTCTACTGCACTGCACTGGTGTATGAGCACACTGGATTTCCCTTACGGAGGACTCTTGGTGCTCTGGGGGCCTAAAGAGTGCATACCGTAATACCGCATACCCCCAGGCACTGCTCAATGCAAAAAGCAATACACACAAACCAACAAACCAATGAACACACAGAGTCCAGCTCTGATAGAGGTGATGATCATGATACACACTAGCTGTATGTTGTATGAGGCTATTTATTTCTTTTCTTTTCACAAGAGTGATATGGTCAGGTGAGTTATCTATGTTAGCTGGGACATACATCTTAGTAACATGCCCCATTACCAGTCTGTAGCAGCTCAAGGTTAAAGACAGCAGCAAAGAAAACTCGACATAAACAAGTCTAGTGTGAACCACATGACAATTTTCCACCCCCATGCCTGTGTGAGCTACGAATACTACTGTTTGGCATTTGAGCCACTGCCCCTAAAGTATAGTCTCTCCACAGTCCTGACAGCAAGTGACAGAGAGAGAGAGAGGGAGAGAGAGAGAGAGAGAGAGAGAGAGAGAGACTGAGAATTGACAGAGGGAGCCGAGGCACAGGGAGAAAGAAACCAAATGAGTGAAATTGTGACGCAAAAGGCAAATACAATGTGATGGAGAAAATGAGAAAATGAGTAACGTTGGAAAGGAAGAGAGCCAAATATAAAGCGCTTCACACTTCACACTTCACACACGCATGCAGAGGGAGAGAGGGATGGAGAGAGCGATTAGTCAGCAGGAAATAGCTGACATCTCATGTTTTACACTTCTTTTTCTGGCAGTAGCAAGACAGACTATGAATGTTTTAATATTTTAGTTACAGTTTGTCTCAGTTGCTTTGGCTCAATTCTCAAATGACAGTTGAAGTCGTCAAGACAATAAGGGACACATTTTGTTAGTTGTGCACAACAGAAACGTTATTTTGTGACTGTAGTATACTACTGCATATAGCAGGCCTATGGTTTGTTTCCACAGTACATGTTTTTTGGTATTGATAGGCTACATGTTTTTGTTCTGTGCAGTGCTGTGTACATTTTCAGTGTTTTTCTGTTTACTGTATTGTACTGTGTTGTGTGACCATCGCGGGAAAAATAGTTTTTCCTCACATTACATGCTAAGTGCTCTTTTGCTTTACAAGGTGGAATGTGAAACCTTGGACTCTTGACATCAGCATCTGAAGAGTATTCACTTTCATACACAGTCAGTTAGCTTCAGAAGAATAACAGTCTGGTACAGCAGGCATTCAGTGTCAGTGAAAACATGTAGGACAAGACT
Source organism: Hoplostethus mediterraneus (assembly GCA_034670385.1). Taxonomy (NCBI): domain Eukaryota; kingdom Metazoa; phylum Chordata; class Actinopteri; order Trachichthyiformes; family Trachichthyidae; genus Hoplostethus; species Hoplostethus mediterraneus. Next base: position 74,614 of record JAXDDW010000055.1, read on the forward strand.
GTTTGGACATCAGGAGATGAGGAACACACTTCCAGAGATCACATTGGTTTTACACGTCAAAGGAACGCGTCATTTTGGTGGCAATTACTTTTTCATTGACACAATAACTTCATTTTGACACATGAATGAAACGTTTTGGGTGAGTTACAGTCTTTTGCAGCTTAACTTTAGTGTTTTGCTGCATGTATGAGCTGTTTTGGGAAATGTGCTGAAGCAATTGAGAAAAACTGTAATGTGTCAAGAACAGGGGAGAAGGACGGCGACTTCCTGGAGGATCTAAACTTATTTAGTCTTTAAAATGTTTTATTTTTTTTAAATGGGAGACATTCGTTTAGAGATAATTCTGACCTAATTTACTTTAAATACAGTCTAAAGATCAATTGAGAGTCACAGAGGGAAAAGACCAATCAGAAAAGCCTTCTAGATAAACACACACACACACACACACACACACACACACACACACACACACACACACACACACACACACACACACACACACACACACACACACACACACAGCCATCCATCCAGCTTTAGTTAGAGATCCCTGAAGAGGATTGCTGATATAACAGCTGGAGGACATCACAGCTTTGACAGTTCAGTAAGTCAGGAAGCCAACTAAGCAAATTCATTTGAGTGTTGTTTCGACTTAATTGCCCCGTATACACTGGAGGCGTAAATCACCCACGCCAGCAGTGCTTTCAACCAAAAAGTCAACTACAGAGCTTTAATTATCTTGAGTCTGTGGTGGAAATCACAAAAGGATGTATTAAAAGAGCGTATACTCTGCAGACCAACTACGGAGCCAAGGTAAACAAGCCTCTTTGTGATGGATACAGAGAATCCCAAATATGAAAATACAGAAAACTCTGGAAGACTACAGCAATGACAACAAACCACCACAAACAGTGTCAGGAATGAGAATCACAGCAGTAGACCGAACAAACCCTCGATAGTAAAGGCATCCGTACATAGGAGAGAATCAGCCAGTCTGTATGAAAGTGCTCCTCTTGCTCTGGCTAATAACAAATGAGATTGTAAGAAAAGAGAAAAGGGGCAGAAGGAAGAGGAAGAACCAATCATGTACCCTAGGTGCAGAAATAACTTGCCGTGAGCTCTATCACACTGTGCATCAAAATAGACCAATAAAGCACAAGGCGCCACTTCTAAAGCGCGGGAATAAATCGATACCTTGGAGAGAAAAAGGAAAAAGAACAGTGTGTGTGAGAGAGAAAGAAAAACAGTTTTCTGTCTACAAGGAGTTGGTTTCCTCTCTTTCTCAGGCAGACTGAGGGAAACCTCAGCCCAAGCTCCCTCTTTCACTCCTCTTCACCGTGCGTTGCTTGGTCCAGTCCTTCCAGCTAACCTACGGCAATCACAGGAAGGGTGAGGAAACCCCCAGGGTCTCTTCTTCCTCAGACATCTTTTCCCATCCAGTGCTGCAGGGAAGAGTCTGTCAGTCAAGCCCGTGTCAAGACCAAGACCAAGTCAAGAGTGGGTCAGTCAATGATATTTTAATGTCATGTTAACTGGTAACATGTTAACTGGTAACATGTTAACTGGTTGCATTCTGATCATACTAGTTTGGATCGTAGCCTAATGCACTGGATGAAGAAAATACGGCAAAGCTATTGTTAACGTGTGGTGATTTTGTGCAACAGACAGACAGACAGACAGACAGATAGAGACAGACAGACAGGGAGATGATCGATAGATAGATAGATAGATAGATAGATAGATAGATAGACAGACAGACAGACAGACAGACAGACAGACAGACAGACAGACAGACAGATAGATAGATAGATAGATAGATAGACAGACAGACAGACACAGAGAGAGAGAGACAGACAGACAGACAGACAGACAGACAGATAGATAGATAGATAGATAGACAGACAGACAGAGAGAGAGAGAGAGAGAGACAGGCAGGCAGACAGACAGACAGACAGACAGCCCTGCATCCTCATTTCATGGAGCATTAGTCCTATTTTAAGCGAGGGGTTGTCCAGCGCGCTGCGTGACCAGATATCTTACAGGACTTACATTTTCACAAAGGGGTCAGAGTAGCCGTTGGAGTCCATGGCGGCCAGATGGGCACAGCGTATGATGCCCACCAGCAGGCAGCCCTTGTCTGTGTTGTAGCACAGTGACACCAGGATACGGCCTCGCTGGGGACAGAGAGGACAACAGTGTCAGACAGCACCTATTTTTATACTGGTGTTTCCCCCTCCTTTGAATCCACAGAGTGGCTTCGCTGTGCACCTGTTTCATTTCTATGGCTTTCAGTGTTGCATCACCCAGCAAAGAAACTAAATCAGTGAGATAAACATAAACATAAAGGCTTCAGATCAAAAGTTTTCACTGCCAAGTCATGTAGCACAGTAACGGCTGCAGCTAGATTTGTTGTGATTTGCTCAGACAGCAATGTTATTTACTGTGTGATGTATGGTGTATGTATGCAGCAGGAACATTCACATGAATGCTGGTAATGAAAGACCTTATCTGGGACTGACTCACGACACTGCTAGCCTCTCCTTTTAATCTAGGGTTGAACCATAAACTGAATCTAATTGGAGAAGGGATGCTATTAACCTGCTATTAACCGGTTTCTCCAATCACGATCAGAAATGAGATAAGAACTACCGGAGGAAGAAAAGCGATAATTTAATAAATGTTGTTGCAGTGTCCCAGGAGCGGTTTCATCTAACGCCGGTTTATTAAAGTGCATGCCATTCAGACACATAGACGCTGATTAAAATCACATAATCAAAATCAGAGCGGTGGCAAGGTGGTGAAATTAGAAAGTGCGTTTGAATTGCTACAGAGATAAGACCAATCGTTAAATACATGGGGAGTAACAGCAAAATCAGACATTTTTTTGTTCCAAATGATAGTAATACAATTGTTAGCGCTAATGATAGCATTACCTCCTCCTCTGCCACGGGCGCTCCCTGCTCCACAGTTTGATTGCTACTTTCTTTATTCTGACGCACGAGACGGACAAAAAAGAAAGACAGAGAGAAAGAGAAAAAAGTGAAATCAACATAGTTATAATCTACTGAGCCTCCAGGCGTCGATCCATTACACAATATAATGCACCATTTGAAATTGATGCACTGAAGCCCACAGGCAAACATCCACAATGGAAATGGAACACATCCTGGTGTATATCTGTCCACACGAGCACTTTCTGCATGTGCGTGTGCACACACACACACACACACACACACACACACACACACACACACACACACACACACACACACACACACACACAATATATCTACCTGTGCAATTCTTTCCAGGCCCATATTGTATCGTTTGTTCTCTCCCTCTTTCACTTTCTTCAGAGCCACTCTCACTTCTCCAATGAATTCATTTCGTCCAAGCCTGTCCATGTCGCATACACACAGCCTACACGCACACGCACACACACACACACACACACACACACACACAGAGAAGAGAAGCAGGTGAGTAAGCATTGTGCAGCAGGCTTAGACTGAGCCATATCGCTCCTTCAACTCAAAGTCGTAAGATGCTCAGTGTGATCCGTGGCTCTCTCCACTCAGCTGTCTATCCGTCTGAACAGTCGGTAAACTCCTCTAGTGCACTCTCTGCAACAGAAGAAGGCCAAGTTGAAGTGAAATAAAATAATGGAAACAGCAAATACACATAACGGTAGAGTAAAACACACATCCGGTCGACCACGCCTAACTGTATTCCATCGAAACGCAGAGAAAAACAAACAGTAGTCCGTTCTTCTCAGGCACGTCTCCCGCCCGTTCACTGAAGAGCTCTCGGTGGCTTCAGACTAATAACACCATGAGCGGCGAGAAGCTGCCTGATCGCTAAAGAGGACAGGGGTTTCCAGAGTATCGCAATCATTTTCCTCACGGCTGTTAGTCCAGCAGGTACTGACTTTTTCCGAGTCTTATAAGTGGAACAGGTACTGAATAGAGTCAGAATCAGTAAATCTCCCGTGTGTTTCATTCAGTCCAAAAGGACACCGCCGACGCTGAATGCAAAAATGTAGCTGAAAGCAATTTAGAGGACTGTTATTAAGTCATTTGCACAGACGGCGTTTTATATTTAACATCAGACAGCTGAATCAAATTCTGCTGTCTGTTAGTCAAACAGGAGCCAGCCCTGGATGGTGGGTGGAGGGGTGGATATTCCAGCAGGCACAGTAGAGCACACACCACCCCCCCAATCACCTGTTACAATATTCCCTCTGTGCTCAAATGTCTCCGAGGGACTGTCTCTGCACTCTCTTTCTCACTCCTCACTCTCTATTCCTGACCTCTCTCACTCTCTGTCACTCACACCACCCCTCCCACACACACACACACACACACACACACACACACACACACACACACACACACACACACACACACACACGCACACGCACATTCCCCCATATTTCTGCTCCTCTGACATTTGGACATTTGACATGCTGGTTCCAGCCTTTTAGTCATAACTGATGAGTATCTCTAGCAGAAGCCTTGGAATAACTCTGACCTACGAGCACGATGATTTATGTGCCCTCGCTCTGACACGTCGCTCACCGAGGTGACGGTTTTGCAGTGAAATGCGCCGTCCTGTGTATCGTATGTATGACAACCGTGCAGCCGTTACTCCTCCTGTACAAACGCTCCGTCTTCTTTGCTCGCGCGCGCTGCCGCAGATGCCCGTGGACTCCGTTGAGCCCGTAATGATAACGCTGTCAGATTTAGTGCACGGCGGCTTGACGTGATGCAACCTACAGCGAGTTACAGGAGAACACCGCTGAATTTCCTAGTTTGTGCTTTGTGAAAATGACTTCATATCTCCTAGTGTGTGTGTGTGTGTGTGTGTGTGTGTGGTGTGTGTGTACTGTGATGCCATGTGCAGGTAGAAAAGGTGACTTTGATAGCAACAAGGGTGGCTTCCTGCGTGGACTTTCTGTGGGCGTTTATTTACTGGATTTCAGCTCATTTGGAGGTCAAAGTTTCCATATATTGTGAATTCTCAATACAGTTTGCCATTGATTGCTTTTTGCCATCTTTCCATTAATTCCACGCTATGGGGATTTGTGTGATTAAAGGCTTAATTATCTACTTCATGTTCTCACATATTAATTGAACTGTTTTAGGCAATTATCAATTACGTGTGAATTCTTTAAATGAGTGGTATTCCTCATTTGTGGAGTTACATTGTAATTAGTATTACACTACTACATTGATTTAAATCCGTGGTGCATCCTCATCAATCCCAACAACAAATGCCTCTCACATCTAATAGTTTTATAGTCTATAGTCGAAAAGTTTTTCCCCCTAAACATTCCAGCACCCAATTAGAGATCACACCTTAAACATCCAGTAGCCAATCTACTAGCCTCACCCTCCATCCAACACCAAATCAAGTACTAGATTTGTCATTATCTCCCCACGGCTGAGGACAGTGCGAGTCTATTACGAAGCCCGACAGAAAGATGGAGAGATAGAAGGCAGAAATGAGCGAGAGAGAGAGAGACCAGGCCTGCCACCGACGTCATGCTGGTAATCTAGTAACCTCCTCTGTGAAAAGTGTCATCTTTACACACACACACACACACGTATAATCATTTTAAATACTGTATTTTAACCCGTTTATTCACGTAACAGCTCAGGGTTCAGACCTGCAATCCTCAGCAGTTTATGAACATTAAACCACCAGCCTACACACACACACACACACACACATATACGCGATCCTCATCAAAACGCCTTCACATGGTCCATCTCTTCTCTGTTCACTGTCAAGCTGCTAATCGTTCTATTGATGAAACCCAAAATGAGTCTGAAAAGGTATTTTTGCCTGTACAATTCACGTCTGTTTCTGTGCATGAGACTGCATTGCTGTGTTACACAAACATTTTGGTCTCTATTTCCCATTTGAAATATTTGTCTACAGGCAGAAGCTGCAGCAACGAATAGACGTGGACTGAAATTTGGACCTGGTGTTGAAATCCTGTCAGCTATTCCAATTAGGTTGACGTCCATTCAGCACCTGAGTACCTCAGCCAACTTTGCTATACCAATTAAAGGATTAGCCAGTATGAGGTGAAGTGTGAAGTCTGGATTGATGGCATTACTTATTAGTTTACTCAGCTGGTTCACTCTTAATAACAGCCTGGACCCCCGGTGGCCCTCGGAGATAATGTTTGCACACTGCAGATGGTGAAGAAAGAGTGTGAAGATGAATTCTGCTACAACTTTGAGATATTTTATCCGAGCAACGTCGCCATTTCAAAGCCATTTTGCTGTCCATTTTTGTTTTAGCATAATGGCTTTTCATAATCATTTACAAAATTCAATTGACAGAACCATTACTGTCCCTGCACCTTACACAGTGCATTACTCTTTTTTTTCCCCCCAGCATTTGTCCCCCAATGGAAAGAATTCATTTCAAAATAATGGCACTGCACTTGATAGTGAGGATGCTTTTAAAGTATTCAAACCTCAGACAGACACGGTGTTTCAAGGCAGCACTCAAGCTCTCATCAGACGTGGGTCGGCTGCTTAAAAATATCTAAACAAAAAAATGCTGCTTACAGGAATAAATGAAAATAAATAAATAAATAAATAAACATCCTTTCCCTCGAAGTGTGACCCCATTCTTTTAAACAGACATTTGATACAAGAATTAAAAGGCCCACCTACAAACCGAGGATCCACTTCAACCATTATCTAACGCTGCATTGTGTGAGCCTCGAGGCAGATCCGTGGAGAGGCAGAGTCTTGGCAGAGTTTACCCACTAAGCAGTGCATCACGTATGGGGACCGAATTTGTTGCGCTCCCTCCCTCCCTCCCTCCCTCCCTCCCCCTCTCTCCCCTGCTGGGACTGTAGTGGCGCGGGATGCAGCAGGGCACAAGCTAGTGAGTAAACACCTCTCCGGGGATCCCCTCTCTCTCTGTCCGTTCTCTCCCCTCTCTGTGTTTCGCTTTCTACGGTATAATGGGAACAAAGTCGGCTTATTGGCTGAACGTGACGCTGGCGTCTGAGCGCGCTCAGAGTGTCCGATCAGATTTTCTTCCCATCTCTCTGACTCTCTTTTGCACTTTTCTTTTTCGCTCTTTCTGGCTTGCCTGCTCACTTTGCTGCTGTCATATCTTATTCACTCCTTCATTTTTGGCTCTCTCACATATTTCTCTCTGTCCTCATTTTTACGTCAACTCCTCCCCCACACTCTCCCTTTTTCAGTGAAGTCATTTCCTCATTCATAACCGTGTCCATCTCGCTGTCTCTCTACTCTCTCCAAGCCAATCTCGCTCTCTCTCTGTGGAACCTTTATTTTTTGGAATAGTTCCTTCTTCCATTCCCTCGTATCTGTCACTTGGCATCATTCACGCTTTTCCTCCTCTCTGTCTATCTTGGCAACAGTCTCTCTCTCTCTTTCCCTCTTCATCTCTTTCTTGCTTGGCGCTGTATGCTCTGTTCCTCCCCCTCGTTTGGCTCCCCAGAGCCCCCATGCCGATGTGTGTCTGTGGGCTCTCTCCTTGGATAGAGGTCAGGTGGGCTTTCTCATGTCTGAGGGGTCTCTCCTTGAGCTGCTGTGTGAGTGTGTGTAAATTCTATTTCCAAGTATGTTTGTAAATGCTAGAGGACGTGCGTGTTGCTTGCATGTGTGTGTGTGTGTGTGTGTGTGTGTGTGTGTGTGTGTGTGTGCATGTGTTTGCGTGTGTGCAGGAGGGCCATGCATGTTCTCTCCTGCCAGTGATTGCCCTTGACATACAAGCAAGAGGAGAAGCACACACCTGAATGCCTGTGTTTGTGTATGTAGCGGAGATCAGTGTGTCCAGATGCAACCGCGTGTGTGTGTGTGTGTGTGTGTGTGTGTGTGTGTGTGTGTATCTTTGTTTCCTCAGGATAAACAATGCAGTCCCGCCCCACCATAAAGCCTCTGAACAAACTGACACTAACCGTACACTCACACACAACTCAACGCAAAAAACTCTCTCTGAATCAAGTTACATTTGAAGGATGAGACAAGTGCGTCAGAGTTTTTGGGCCAAGATGGCCACGCTTGACCTCAATCACTCCATATGGGGAGCACTCTGGGACGGAGGGGGCGGACGCTCGGCGGCACAGCCAACACCTGAGCAGCTACCGCGGCGAGCGCAAATGGAACAGTTGGCCGGCGTTGCCTGGCTGCAGTAATGAATTAACTGGAAAACCCCACAGGGTAGGAGAGGCAGTTGCTGGCAGTACTTTGGAGAATTGGAGGCATAGATATTCGTCCCCTGCATAATAAACTGGTCATTTGTCTGTCTGGGACCGAGAGCTAATTGCTGCCCACACTGAAATTCAGAGCCGAGTTCCTTACCTGAGTGTTTTGGTGGTCATGTCAGCTGCTGTGATGCCGTGATAGACCAGCGTTTCGTTCCACACTGGGTTCAAAGTGTTCTTCAGGGTTTTTGTGCGTAGCTTGTTTGCCTTGGAGGGAAAAACAGAAGAGAGAAATAAGACCAAGATACAAGCAGAGGGGGAAAAAAGGAGGTGGAGCAATGACTTTCAAGGAAAAGAGAGGATCCAGGGAAGGAGAGAGTGAAGAGTGGGACATGAAGGAGAGGCTGAGGTTGGGGTGTGGGGGGGGGTGGATGTGAGATGATAGAGGAAGGGTTGACGTGAGTCAAAATGGAGGTTAGAGGTTGCGGTAGAAAAAATCAGATGGAGAGAGAGAGAGAGAGAGAGAGCCAGGGATCATGAAAGCGAGCAAACAGGAGTGACACTAAAAGATCAAGAGAGGGAGAGAAAGAGCGAGAGAGGAAACATCATTTATCTTTCTCCCTCGGGAAATCGCAGACATCTGCCACCTACTTTGTAGAGGAGAGTGAGAGGACAGGAGGCTTCCCTCACCTCACCTGTCCATCTGTCTTCCCCCCGACCCCCCCCCCCCCCCCCCCCCACCTTGAAAAGGCAGTGCACTAGCACCAGCCAGACCCACAGAACCAGCAATGTTTCTCTAACAAAACACACCAGCCAATTAGACTGCACTAACACAATTAGCATGAGAAATTAAAGCTTTCCAGGAGAATAAATGCACTGGGGCCCCTGTTAACAGCACCGTCCATGAAGAGTCTGCAGGCATTTGCTGGCTCATTTCCTTCAGTTCCCTTCAGGATATGTTCATCTAGTTCTATTTCATTTATTTCACTGTTTATCAAACTATTGATGACTGAATGTGTTTCCCCCTTTGGCACTGCAGAGTGGGCTTACATCTCGACTCAGTTACTATGAATACCCGGAAATTGACACACGGCATATACACTCACTGGCCACTTTATTAGGTACACCTTTGTAGTCCTGGGTACGACCTCCCTTTGCCCTCCAGAACAGCCTGGAGTCTTTGTGCGTGGATTCAACAAGGTGCTGCAAACATTCCTCAGAGATGCTGGTCCATGTTGACATGATAGCGTCACGCAGTTGCTGCAGATTTGTCGGCTGCACGTTCATGCTGAGAATCTAACCCTTTCCACCACATCCACAAAGGTGCTCTATTGGATTGGGATCTGGTGACCTGTGGAAGCCACTGGATTACACTGAACTCATTGTCCTGTTGGTGGAACCAGTTTGAGATGACGTGTGCTTTGGGACATGACAAGTTATCCTGCAGGAAGATGGGTGGACTGTGGCCATGAAGGGATGCACATGGTCAGCAACAATACCCAGCTAGGCTCAGTTGGTGTTAAGGGGCCTAAAGTGTGCCAAGAAAACACACATACCATTACACCACCAGAATCAGCATGAACCATTTGACACAAGGCAGGATGGATCCATGGATTCATGTTGTTTCCGCCAAATTCTGACCCTACCATCTGCATCTCGCAGCAGAAATCGCAATTCGACAGACCAGGCGTCCAATTTTTCCAATCTTTTCCAATCTCTTCTCCGATCCCCGCCTGGCACCAACACTCCTTCCATGGTCAAAGTCACTTAGATCACATTTCTTCCATTCTGATGTTTGGTCTGAACAACAACTGGGCCTCTTCACCATGTCTTGCTTTTGACGCATTGAGTTGCCGCCACATGATCGGCTGATTAGATACTTTCATTTATGAGCAGATGTACAGGTGTACCTAATAAAGTGGCCACTGAGTGTCCCCTAAGTCTGCAGATGAGCAATAGGGAAAGTGCAGGCTAGTGTAGGTGCTTGTCAGCATCCTGGTGCCTCAAAGATAAATACCCCCCACCTCTCTCCCCTTTTCTCTCTCTCTCTCTCTCTCGCTCTCTCTCTCGCCATACCATCCTTCTTTCTGCCAGTCAGCCCCTTACTAGTACCTCGGGACCAGATTTTGAATGCCCCTTCCAAACACTCTTAGTCTCTTTTGTCCCTAGATCCCATTGTTCTGCCTCCAACTCCCCCCCCCCCCTCTTCTTCTTCCCTCAGTGCCTGTCCCTGCCCTGCTTTATTCTCCATTTTCTGCTGCAAAAGTTGAGCTTATCTTTAAGAGTCAGCCTTCCAGAGTTCGCTCCACGGGAGGAACAAATGTTTTGGATTCATGTCATTTGTTTAATTCATTAATGTGCAGAAGCAGCAGGGGCACTATTCACAAGCAGAGGCACGACTCACGGTGGCTCTGCTGGCTTGCATAGTGTCGCACAGCTTTACGCGTGCCTGCACAACTCTGAACAACTCTCTCTCTCGCAGACGCAAATAATCATCACTCCTCAGTCACTGAAAAGGGGTTGCACAAACCGGTGAATAGTTCCTCTGAGCCAATCTCATTACCACAGGCTCCATCTGCAAACATTTGAAATAACACCAGTCCCTCCTCTTGCCCTCTCTCTCTCTCTCTCTCTCTCTCTCTCTATATATATATATATATATATATCAGCCTCTGCCTCCATCTTCCCTCTTCATCAATGGCTTTACATCTCTAAATGTTTTATCTCCAGCCCTGAATCTGTCTCTCCCCTTCCCTCCTTCTCTCTCCCTTCTCTCCATCTGTCTTCATGAACCCTCTTACTTCTTTCACACTCCCCCCTCCCCTCTCTCTCTCTCTCCGCCCTTCTCCAGAGCTGTGAATGAACTGAGGCTGGCTGTGAGCGAATAACAAATCTCATTCTCCGTGGGCCTTGATTAGGAATGGACAGGCATGGACTGGGAACAGATGAAAATTTCATCGACCAGCACCGAGGTACCAGCAACCACGGTGTATGTGTATGTGTGTGTGTGTGTGTGTGTGTGTGTGAGAAAGAGAAAGAGAGAGAAAGAGAGAGAGGAAGGGAGCAACACCATACACTCCTCGGCGTGGCTGCGATTTAAGCCTTTCTCACGATTCTCGGCGCGTGTCTCCGTATGACCGAGGGCATGTGCGGGGCGTGTTACTGCGCGTGTGTGTTTGACATCAGGGAACGCCACGCTTGTCAGAATACGTCTACGAGCAGAGAGCATCTGTGACGGGAGGTGAGGGGGGAGAGGGCGGGAGGAGAACGGGTCTCTCCGGGGGGACGCCTCGGGAGATGCGCGCCTCGCTCCGCTCAGTATTTGGACAACTTCCTCCTTTGTGCGGGAAACTGCAAGCGGTTTGCATTATTGATTGTAACACACGTGCATGTCGAGTGTACACGTGTGTGTGTGTGTGTGTGTGTGTGTGTGTGTGTGTGTGTGTGCATGCCCTTGCAACACTCCTACACTTTTAAGTGACACGGCCCCCGTCTGGTGGTTATTTAACAAATGGAGGTTTCTGGGTAGTTACCTACTCATTCCCCCCCCCCCCAGCCTCCCCCCATCAACACTCGCCTGTTGACGTGAGCCGTGTAACAATCCTCACTGTTTCCATGACAACCACCTGCTGCTGTCCTCCCCTCATCTGTCTCTCCTTCCCTCCCTTTCTCCCCATCCCTCTCTTCCCCCCGCCCCCCCCCACCACCCTCTCAGTTCCCTCCCTCCTCTACACACGCTGTTAGTATTTCAAGGTCAAAGAGGGTCACAGAGAGATAGTGACAGAGATAGGAGCGGAAGGTGGGAAAAAAAAAGAGAGAGCGATCACAACAGGAGAGCTGGCTGGGGGGGAGGCTGGGGATCCAAAATGCCCCAGACGTTGTTTTGCTAGCACCCTTAGACCTCAGACAGTCACCTCAATTCAACCTGTCTTTGCTCGGGCGCGTCTTCCCCCCCACCCCCCACCCCCCCGCGCTTATCATAACCTCGTTTTGCGCCAACCTTGAGCCAAAATGGCCGACAACAGGTTCGCCAACAGCCGGAGCCGCGGCCGCCGTTGTAAACGCGAGCCTTATCTCCCGCTGCCGCTTGACTCCAAAACAAAGACGAGAGCGGTGAAACAGACCAGAACATGTTTGTGCTCGATAAAGCAAAAGCATCGGCGCCCCGAACCGCATTAAAGCAGCAACCAACCAAAACACTCCCCCGCTCACTGGCTTGAAACGACACACTAGATTAGCCCGCTACCGCGCTAGATCTTCGCAAGTGCCTTTTGACCTTTCGCGGCGTCCAATAAACAAATGAATTACTCACAGCGTTTTTCTGTTATTGAGAAAAAAGTAAATAATTGCTTTTTCTGTTTTTTTATTTATATAATGGATGGAAGAATGTTTAAAGGCTGATCATTTGATTTTGCGAAAGTGATTAAGCGAATAAATGATTTTCTTTTGGTTCCTGTGTGGTGTAGTCCAGAGAGAGGGGCAGCAGTGTGTGGGACAGCGAATGTCACCGAGTTGTGTGTGTTGGGCATAAAATGTTAGTTGCAAGTGAAGTGAGGTTGGAGTAATGACCTTGCTAGCCCCAGGCAGGAGATGGAGCTTGACATATGGATCAGCCAGCCCATTGGAGTCCATGGCTTTCAGTCCCTGTAGACACACAAACACAAACACACACACACACACACACACA